>MPVS01000345.1:0-22594 GCA_001931775.1 Fomitopsis pinicola
GGTATCGACTGACTGAACTGTCGCTATTGCAGTGTCTGTAGTTGAGATGCGACTAGGGCGAACGGTGAGACAGATACAAGCACAGACAAGACACAAGAGCGGCCAGCTGAGATGCCTGCCGCTCGCATTCGAGTGCTTGGCCATTAACACGTAGACGACAGGTTCCGCTCGCAAAATTCACAGTCTTCGGGAACAGCGCACGTAAGAATCCGTCCAACTGCTCCGTTTCCACGTCGACGTCCCAGTCGTGCATATCGAGCACTTGCACCTCTTCGCCGGGCCGGCTTTCCCGATGGGCGCTCTCTAGTGCTCGACGCTGCCCCTGTCGGCTGTCGCCTCAGGATTGTTTTCTCGACCATGACCAACGGTATCTGAAACTTGACAAGAATGGTGTTCCACCACGCACTGTTCATCCCCGAAATTGGGCAGCACATATGCGAACTCACGCGACGACCTGCAAACGGCGAGGATTCGGTACCTGGACGTCTGGAGAGTCAAGCCCTCGCGCGTTTGGCGCAAGTCTGCAAGGCACTCTCCGAGCCTGCCTTACGAATCCTGTGGAGAGATATTCCCAACTTCTCCCCACTCATCAGACTGTTTTCCGGTTGCAAACGTCTCGGGAAGGACTTCGATGATGTATATGTGAGTGCTATGTGCTTCGTACTGCATCTCTCTGACTATGCGAACTACACGCATTCTTCGCTTCCAGGCACCGCCCGATAGTATCCAACCGGAAGATTGGTCACGCTTCCAGTATTATGCTGACTTTGTTCGTCAATGCCACGAATACGCCTGGACCCGGGATAGCCTTGACGTCTCTGCATACATTCATCTATTCAAGCACAGCGATTACAAACCTCTGCTGCCGTTTCTCGAGACGCTCACCTGGGAACGAGAGCTATGCGACCCCGCTGAAGACATGGCGCTGCGCACTGTGCTCGCACCGTCGTTGCGCAACCTTACTCTCACGGTAAAAAGGGACAATTTCCATGAAGCACAACAGGACCATGCTCTCGGTGTTATCCTCAACAACGTCTTCTCCACCGCCGTACACCTAGAGAAGCTGGTTCTGTGCAACCTCCAACGATGGACATCGCTCGCGGGTGTAGATGCCTGCAAGGAACTCCAACACATTGACCTTCGGCCCTCTTCGCCCGTTCTCACCACATCTATCACGGCTATCCATAGAAACTTGTCGTCTATTCCTGCCCTCATCAGTTTATCCATCTACTGCAATACATCATTCACGTTCGAATTCGGCCATCGTGGCGAACGCACAGTCGGTCCAAAGCCCACCTTCGCACGCTTACAAAAGCTCGTCACCCGCGGTCACCCAGATGATATCCTTGCGTTTCTTCCCGGTGCATTGTTCCCTTGTCTCGTCCACCTACAACTCGACTTCGAAAGGGCTTCTCCGCTCCGCGATATGCCGTCCTACATTGGGCTCTTCCGGTTGGCCCGCATCGTTCCGAACCTCCACAAATTGTACATCAGCGAGCGCACCTATGGGCTCCATCATCCTCCAGAGGACTGCTCGTTGCTTGAGCTTGTCGAGCCGCTACTCGCACTCAAGGAGCTCGATACCTTTGAGATACGGCTAGGCGAGTACAGCCCTCGCGTCACCGATGACGACATCCGGTCAATTGCGGAGAGCTTGCCAAAACTACAGGCGCTTCGCTTGACGTTCGAACCCTCTGAGGTCCGACCATCTTTGTACGCGTTGAACCACCTCGCCCGCAATTGTCCTGGACTGAAGAAGCTCACCTTGCCTCCTGTGCACCATCGCGGGGACATCCCGGACACAACGCTGCTGCGCCCTCACGGTCTCGAAGAGCTGGTCACGTATGGCTGGGAGGTTGACGAAGAGCAGCTCGAGCGATATGTCGCTGCAGTCTTCCCTCATGTCATGAATGGTGCGGTACGATGAACGAAGCGACCACGTAGAGAGCAGGTCAGCTCGTACGTATTATATCCAGCCTTGCCCCAGCTGAGAACGGGTTTGGGATACTACAGGTTAGGACACAACGGCTGCGGCTTCCAGCAACCTTCCTTCATGAATCAGATCCATCAGGTCAACCCGCATATCATCACTGTGCCCCTATAATATATTGGTAATCGCTTCAGATTTCACTGGACTTCGGGTAGTTGGATCTCCACTTCCTTGCATGCGACGAGCGCTCTCTTCCAGAGAGCACTGTTAGCGGTCAGTGTCGAGCGGCTCCCAACGATTATCAACCCCAACTTCGGCCTCGTCCACGCCACGTTCAATCTCCGTGCGTCCTCCACGAATCCAATGTCTCCTTCGATGTTCGCACGCACGGTGGACAGGATGCATACGTCGGCCTCCCGTCCCTGGAATCCATCAATAGTGCTCACGACCGCACCCGCCTTCTGGGGTAGCTCCTGCTTGAGTGACCGAGCCTGGCGAGAGTATGGCGTCAGGACCGCGACTGAGACGCCCTGCACAAGCGCATCCGTCTCCTCTCGGTCATCGCGCGGGGTACGAAGGAGTCCTAGCATGTGCTTGACGAGCTCGACCTGCCCAGAGTTGCCCTTAGACGCACGCCCGAAGTCTTCCTCGGACGCGCAGGGGACAAATACGACTGGGTAGAGCCTTCCGTCGTAGTGAGGCCAGGGGAACTCCGACGCGCCCAGCCTACTGGCAATTTCATCTGTGCGCGGTGTGCCGGTCTGGAGGCGGCCCTCATAGAACTCTTCCGACGGGAATTGCGCCATCTCTTTCGAGAAACGGTACTGGACCTAATCGCACAGACAGCGTCAGAAGCGTACCTGCAGCTGGAAGTCAGGGGTATCCCACATCGAGCATGGTGCGTGTCATGTTGGCGAACAGAGGGCCGGTGTACAGCCGCTCGAAGAGGGACTTGTCGAATTCGAGCGCCTTGCCCATTGGTCGCACCGTCGGGCGCAATTGCACACTAGCATTCGCGCACTCGTCAGTGTTCGTCCTTGCGTTGGGACGATGGGCGAGAAGGTCTTACTGGTCTCCTACAAGTACCGCTCGTCCGCATCCCTTGACGAGTGGTATCAGAGCAACAGGCTCGGAGATCTGGCTCGCTTCGTCTATGAGCACCGTATCGAAGTCCATGTTCCGCAGGACCCCGAGTCCTGCACCACTGCATGTAGTGAAGACAATTCGAGCTTCCCGAGCACGCTTCTCAGCTTTTTTCACGAGTTTTGGGTCATCGGTAATACTTCCTCCTATGCGGGCATCCAGGGTGTACTTCTGCAGCGACTTGTTGACCTTCGAGCCGTCAGTAGCGACGCGCAAGATTTGATCTTGGGAGAGGAGGTGCGACGATGCATTCTCAGCGAGGAAACGTTCTAGAACGTTGTCGACAGCTAGACACCGGATTAGTAAAGGTTCTGCCCCCGCAAATTCGGCATACCATTATGCGTAGACGCTGTCATGAGTATCTTGGATTCAGAGTTCTCACGAATGTATCTAGCAAGAATTTGAACTACGACCGTCGTCTTTCCCGTTCCTATATCATAGCACGTATGAAACTATCAGCTTCGCCTTTGGTAACATTGAGATGCTCACCAGGAGGGCCCCAAATGAGCGCGAGCGTATTGGGGCGCGCAGCGAGGACAGCCGCGCGTTGACTGTCGTTTAATGCGGCTGCATTACGCGTTGTTTCGCCGTCTGCGTCTTCACTGCGTACGCCCGTATCCATGTCTGCGACTGGCGCTGAACCTGTTATAATGCTGGCAAAGGCACATGCCTCACTCTGATCAAGCGCAAGCTTGGTAACTGCGTCCATCATGGCTCTCGAAGTAGCGATGCTGCCTGCGTTATAGATGTACCAGTCCACTCTTGCGTATTCGGGGGGGAGTGGGTGCTTGACCTCGAGATAGAGCTCCCCTCTCGTGGCCCGTGTAACAATAGCATCTACCATGATGCCGCCAGCCTCTATGTTGGGTCCTTCAACTGGGGATGCTAGCCTGAGGCGGACATGCGAGTGGATCTGAATAGCGCTCTGCGCATCCACACGTATGTGCGCAACAACATGCTTCAGCCTGACTGTGTCCTCGACATTGACTGTGTCGTCTTCCTGATTTTGAACCGCTTTCAGAGGGACGAGGGTCGCGCGGTCGGGAGCGGTACGTTGTCTCTTCGGTCTTCCGGCGTCATCGCATGGACACGCGTCCGCGGCTTCTTCCGCTCTATCAAAAGCGACCCCGAGTGCAAATTTGTGAGCATGCTCCATGGCTAGGCTCGCAGACCGGATGGCATTCCGGCTCTCATGCAAGACCAGTAGCAGCTCTTGCATTACGGTGGGCGCACGGACGCTGAGCGCAACCCACCAGAGTAGATCCAGGTAAGTCGCGAGATCAAGCAATTCTACCTCGAGAGCGAGTCGTTCTAGAGCCGCCAAAGACGCAATGCCGAGTTGATTCGCAGATCGCACGATTCCGCGAACCAGTGAAGGACCCAGATGTGCAATGTCTTCTGGAAGTCGTGCGGGCCCATCGGGGAAATGCCGTTTTAGAACACAATAGGCCAGAGACGGGTATTGCTCGATGCAGTCAACGACTTCTTCCGACGGACACTCCGGCTTGTCTAGTAGCGCCTCAAACACATAGAATATCTGGAATTCGGCTCTGTGCAGGATTGAGAGCCGCAGGTAGTGGCACAAACGGTCCGTGGTGAGTTCCGCTAGCAAAGCAGCGGCTCTTTCCCTTGTGGCTGTAAAGAGTTCGGCGCCAATCGTGTCACCTTCCCATTCGATGCCTTGAGCAGAGTTCGGTACGAATGGATGTGGGGTACCATCGAACCGCTTCAGAAACTCTTCCGTTGGTACCCTATTGAACAAGTTGTTACTGCATGCCGCGAACTCGTGAGGTGACTCACTGTTCAAATCGAAGGTCAAAAGCTTGATGCGCAACGCGATCACGATTGGAGACGACGTGGATCTCCATTGACACCACTGGTGTCCGGTATATGCGTCCACATTGCTATCATGATCCAATGTCACAAGAAGGCGCGCAGCACGACATGATTTGGACAAGTACCTTCTGCACGCGACCTGAGATTTTCTGCAGTGCGACGCTTGCGACGATGTCAGATCCTGATTTCTCTGGAGGCCGAGTCAAGAATATGAAGGTGTTTCCCCGGTGCTGGTCGTAGAGCTGCAAGATGTTCTCACTGCAATGCAGTCTGTAACCTTTCGTTCCGCGCCAGTACGTTGATGATAGCTCCGACGTCACGGGCATGAACGGGCAGACGAGTACGTTCTCGTTGATCTCGGGCTACCGGAACCAAAATCACAAGGAGTCAAGAACATCAACCTGCAGTGAGACTGACCTCTTCGTCCCACGGGATCTCTCCGCGCAGGAAAACGCCCATAGAGAACCTGTCGTCTGTCTAAAGTAGGCAGCTTCAAGATTAGTATGACCGCCTAAGGCCTAGACTAGCCATCGCACCTTTAGAATGAGTAGCCGGCGTTTATATTGTTGTGTAGCTTCGCGGAGATACTCAAAGAATGCCGCGCGACCTTGTTGCGTTGAGACATACAGCCTCTGCAAACGTAGAGCGCCTCCAAGATCACGGTGTGCGATGTCGCGCGGTTTCAGAATCTCGGAGCGAATGAGGCTATGTCAAGATTCAGCAGGCCATAATATCGGAAATACGTGACGAAGCAAACCTGTTCCAAAGGTATGGGTCGCGCTCGGGGGAGAGGTTCAACTGGACACTCAGCGCGTGCTTTTCCGCCGCGGTCAGGGCGCCGAAGTCGATGTGCCCCAGGTGAGGGCGCATCTCAATGCCGTTTCTCCTCGCGAATGCGGCAGCCATCATGACAACCTCGTACTCTGACATGGCGACCTTCTCTGCGGAAAGGAACTTAATCAATACTTCCCTTGCATCGTCAGGCGGAAGTGTCGACGCCGCTAGTGCATCCGGATCCAGCCTAATGGAATCGTCAAAGAACTTTTTGGCCGCCGCCTGCAGAAGATCTATGATATAGGGTTCCTTCGGCTCTGGCGGAGACTTGAGACGATCGGGGATCTTGACAGGCGCACCATCCACGGCGAAGGAATGTAGTGCGTTCAGGTCCTGGCATTCATCGCTCATAGCGCCTTTGGGGCTGCATCGAACCCATTTTGAGTGCAGGCTGACTATCCTCGCGAGTGTCATACTGACGTTCACCAGGGTAAGTATGAAAGTAGTTCTCACTCGTGTGTGAACTCACGTATTGTACGAGGCAAAGTGTCTCGCTAAGTCTTCTCTGGTTATATGGTTGACGACACGCTCTTTAGGTGCTGGATAAGTATACGACTAGGCTATCTATCAGCATCGACTACAGGACCTTTCCTCTGAGACGATTCACGTAGTTTCACTCACCTCTGCGACTTTCTTCGGGACCAAGTCTGGATCCCACACTACCAAGAACTTGTCGCCATCTGAAGGTGAAGTATCTGAGTGCAGCTCGAACGTGATAAGTCCAAACTGAAAGGCGTACCAAGGTCGCCTCCAGAGCTCATCGACGGAGCCGCGCGACGCCCTCTAGACGCAAATACCACGCAATCGACGAGATGTGATAGTTTCGGATGATCGACTGCGCGAAGCTTCAAGCAGTCGCCGGGATGTAAACAAGGATTGCGAACGACGAGGACGTCGACGTTCGTCAGTGTAGATGCGCCCCTACGGGGCACTGACACGCGGACGAAGATCTCGCCCTCGCGCAAGACACCGTAAGGGTCGCAAACACCGAAGAGAAGACGCGACTTGAGCATGACCATGCGCGAGCGGAACTTGTCCGTGTCTTTCTTCTTGAATGCGGCCAGCTCAGACGTCTGGGACTTCTTGATCTGCTCACGCACGCGCGGGTCGTCGATGCCCTCAAGCAAGAGCCGTTCTGCGAGGGTGTAGTTTCCCAGGGAACAGAGGAAGTTAAAAGCGACCTCCCAATCCGATACGGCGCTCGTCAGCCAGCGATGATACTCCTTCTGTTTTGCTAGCAGCGTCTCGGAGGTAATGCCCAGACTTGCGAGGAGTACGATGATGTCGTTGTTGAGGCGACCGAAAGCATACGGCGTTGAGTAGTCCACCATCGAAAACGTATTGTCCTGGGTGGCAGCGAACTTTCTTTGACTAGCCCGAAAATGAACGTGATGTTCGGCGGGCATGTTGGGATGCAGCATAAGGACGCCCTGAGAGACTCAGTACGTTTGGGTTCCATACGTGAACCTTGAGAAGGAGGCCTCACCTTATAGCCTCGGTATCTGTTACACCCCAGAGAGGCATGAGTGGTCTGTTACCGCCCATATACGCACAACTCACCTGATCTGGAAGACACACGGCGTGTACGGACGGCCATGGTATACGATGTGTTTGTGACGGCTGAGCTGCATTGCAAACCGTTTGGACATCAGGCCGCATCCATCGGAGAAGTTCTCTCCGTTATGGGTGATATCATCGATGTCCTTCGTCCAGACAGGATCGAGTACCCAGTCTAGCTCGGCCTTGGAGAACAGTAACCCTATACGTTTTGCACCTGCAAGGTGATCAGTGGAGTTATTTCAGGTGGAGACAGCCGGAGACCATACGTTTCGCTGCATTCATGATCCTCTCAAACTCCCCGAAGCTATAGATCCTGGCATCGAGCTCATCGTCGGTATCCGCTTGACGTAAGAAGCAGCTGCGAGACCTCTACTGGGAGTGAGTGTTATGATCAAAGGAGTTGCAATATTGGAGACCTACGAGTTGAGAGTTGCTGTGCCCGTAGAACCGATACTGGGCGCCGTTAAGGTAGAAACCCGACTTGAACAGACGCATCATGTACTCCCTTGCCACAGAAGGCGGGTTATCGGGGAACCTGAGCCCTTCGAACGAAGCTAGGATAAACTTGGATGGGTCGTCACCACTGAGGATACGATTGAAGGGGAACAAGATGACATCCAGCTTGATAGCATCCGGGGAAAACGACACATGCTTGCCATGTCCAGGTCGGCGGGCTGGCGGAACGACTGCAGTAAACCTCCAAGACTCGTCTTCAGGTTGCGGATTGGCCCGCAGGATGACTGGACTCATGGTAGTTGTTTCTGAGCAGATACTACGAGGACAGCCGCCCACAGCAACGCATCGATATGCGTGCGGCCACAGATGCGGGTATGGTGGGCCAGGCTGAGGACGCAATAGCGCGGGAACCACTCGAGAGACTTCCCAGTCGCCCACTGGAAGTGCTGGGCCCAAAGCCGCGTCAGGGGCGTCTAACACGCGTCTGACCGAAACTTTAGATAGCGTCAGCGAACAGGCCTGGGAGTACTGCGGATGGTACTTACAGGGTCTGCACTTACACAAAAGGAAACCCCAGCCTCAGAGCGGCGAGGTAACGTACGCTCTTCGTTAGAGGTGATTGCCCGCGTCATACTCTGCATTGAACTGCACTAACCCTCTATGTGTACCTGCCATAGCAAGGATGGGCGCTTTCTCAAAGTTCTTCAACGTGTTCAAAGCGAAAGAAGCGCCCTCGCCCCATGACCGAGACGCGTTGCGGACGGCAGGCTCCCCAGCGGACCCGGCACTGCGCCGCCGGAGCTCTTCTACCAGCCATGTTCAGCAGAGCCGCGCAGGCAGGGCCATCTTCGTGCTCGGTCCGTCTTCGAGCGGGAAATCGACGCTCTGCGACGCGCTCGCCCGCTATCTCGACCTGGATCGCTCGCGTTACGTTAGGGACGTCGCGAGGACGGTCATGCGTGAGCAGGGGTTCACACGGAAGGACATCGACACGTACGCGATGCAGCAGGCCATCATGGAGGCGCAGCTCAAGGCAGAGCAACAGATCCTTGCGCGCGGGGAAGACGAAGGATGTGTGGTGATGCTGAGCGATCGGTCAGCTGTCGACCCGATAGTGTATGCCACCACGAGCAAGAGCCCTGGGGCCGAGGACATGCGGCGGAGGCTCATGAAAGTTGAATGCTTCCAGGATATACTTCCATTCTATCGCAAGTCATTGTTCAGTAAGTGCATCAGCGCCAAGTGAAGTGCTACCATTCATACCATTTTTTCGTGCAGTTGTCCTCCAACCAGTAAAGGAGTGGATTCACGACGACGGCGTGCGTGCACTTGAGAACCCATGGACCTACAACCAAAGACTCTTCGAAACATTGGACGAAATGAACATTCCATACGTGACGATAGGGGCGGATCTGAAGGATATCGACAGTCGGGTAGCATTTGTGGCAACATTCGTTTGATGTGCCCTACCTTTGGGATATTCGACTGTGGCTTTGCAGAAGCAGTTTCCGAGTTCGTATGTTGTTATGGACCTCCACCAGACAGGACGCACCATATCCTATAACATGCCACAACTGAGAGTACCAGTGCGGTCAAAGAGCCGCGGAGTTCTCAAATAAGAGTCGCTGGTAGTGGGCGGCTTTATTGCAGCGTTCGAGCGGTAGTGACCGGCGAAGATGATCTCAAAATCAGGTCCAACAGGTAGATGCAAGGGAGTCAGACATGAGTAGTGCGGCAAGGGAAAACAGTAAACTCGAAGATGGTGCAAAGGAGAAATTGAAGTGTCTACGTGTTGGCCGTCAAATTCGTGTATCCGAATTTGACTATGGTAGCATATGCGATCACGTGGGTAACTACACGGTGGCGCGGCTCCATCTTAGACTCTGATCTTAGCATCACACTCGCTTTACCTGGCATGACTGCATAGCATCCTCAACGATGCTTCTTGTTCGGTATGGTTACCAAAACTGACATCACAAAACTGTGACTGAAGTTCAATCGTAGGAACTGCCAGCAAGCGTCCTTGCCGTGAATGCCGGCGAGATTAACGGTTGAAAGGCACCACTCAATTGGCTCCAAAATGAGTGAGTCAGCGACCTGTTTTCGCGTGCCACTGAACGCTTCCCCTCAGACGTGCTCCCCGAAGAGCTGACACAGCGCGACTTCGTCAACTTACACCAGGGCGCGCTGGAGAACTGCTTCTGCAGGCCCGAGCACTGCCTATGACGCTGGACTCTTCTTCGCGACAGCAAACTACTCAGACCCTTCCGTGCTGTGTCATCGCTTCGAGCGTGAGGAGTATTGACAGGAAATTTTGCACTTGTCAAAGCAGAAGGTGAGTACAAGGAACACTTTATATATGAAACCCAGTCTGGGGTTTCCCGAACTTGACGCCGTCTGCAGGAAGCTTCTGCTCAGCGCTGGGACAAGAATGGCTTACTCGCGGACGTAAGGTGACCAGGTCAACTTGCACGGTAGCTATTGTCTGAGCGACTCCGGAACGGCAACCGCATATAAAGCCTTCGGTGAATGGCTTTCTACGGCCCGCGGGTCACGTATCGCGTGGCAGCTTCTTGGTCATGACGCGTGTGTAGGTCCTTCCTCGTCCGATGTATCTCTGGTCATCTCAATCCACAGAAGCGATCTTGGCAGATTGCTGTGTCCGCTCCGCGCCACGCTTCCGGTGTATGCAAGATCTCCCGCACATTGGAAAATCAGCCAAGCTTCCGGTTGCAATCACCGGACTGACGACGTGCCATGCGACTTATCCACGGAGGCATTCAATATGTCAAAGTCTTCGGAACGGGTACAGAGCTCTGCCGTCGCGAGCGTGACTTCCCCAACACTTCTCTTCTCCCTATACAGAACCCTGGGCACTGGCCCTTCTCAGACGTGCTGATACTCCGCGTTACAGAAATGCTTCCTCGCTGGAATGTGACTCGACCCACATACAATACCACCGTACATATAATGCAATGGCTCGTACTTGGCACTGTCTGCATCGATATCGAGGGAAAGTCTCATCCGCCTAACTCCGAAGCTAGCGAACCCACAACCTATCCTACAAGCACGTGCCCTTGGCCACCGTCCCGCGAACGATCTCGCATCCTATCCGACCTACCGGAAATCCCCAGAAGTTATCACATTATTTTCATGTTTCCCAAATGTCACCTAGCACCTCCCACGTAATGTCCCCAGGCCTCGACGCACGGACGCTGGCCGCCAATTACCGGGTGGCTGTCCCTCATATCGCACTATGACGGCGAGATCGGGTCGAGCATCGATCACTGTTCTGCAAGATCCCCAACCACCTTCCCCCGGGCCGTACCTGGCGTAGGTCTCGAAGAACCTCAGAAGCCCCCGAAGTCCAAACCGCGTGGAGCCACGCGACGCTGGGGAGTTCTTCTCCCCAGACATGCACTCGTCCGCTGAGGCTTTCCATAGGACAATTGTTCTACAATCGGGATGAGGATTTCCTGGGCTGCCCGACACGGGCAACCGTCGCTCCTGCTTTGACGCGAATCATACCAACGGTACGTAAGCCCCCTAACTCCGGTTCAGAGCGACGGCTCAGACGCCAGCGACCACGCAGCACTGCCAAATCCATTAAGAGAACCTGTTTATATCAGCATCGCATGACGTCGGGGCCAACTGGAATGTGCGGCGACCGCCGCACGCCGCGTGCCGGTGGGCGGTGTCCGAGTCTCGACCTCGCCGCATCGAAGGCGCGAAGTCCTCGGACTCTGGCCCGCCCGCTCCGGTCTGAGGCTCGCTCACACACTAGGTGCGCCTCACCTCGTCTCGCTCCACCTCAACAGCGGTCGGTACGACCTGCGGATCGGACGCGTCGTTGCGCAGGTCCTACGCAGGCCAGGTCTGGGCCTCTTACGGAACCCGAGTGGGCGGCGCGTCAGGACCGTGGTCTGGCACCCTCGCCTGCCAATGCCCGTCGCTCGCGGACGTCCCGGACTGACGTAGGTGTCCTCGGTTGCGATCTTGCGCGCCATGAAAAAAAATCCGGAATGACGCAGGCTTCCGATCGTCGATCGTTGTGGTTCATCTGCGCAACTCAGCGATCTTGGCGAAGGCGAGTCACCCAGCTCCTGTCTACTGGTCTGCTTCTTCTCATGCTCGACACATGCATAGTCCAACCGCGTATAGTGCATCGACAGGGTGTCTCCCCCTACGCGTCCGCTCTCCACGGATGCGAACACGTTGTAGCGCCCCCATGTAGTGCGTATCTGCAGATGGCGCTCCAAAATATCGCGATCACCCCAACTATTCTGTCCCGGTACTCGGGCCGTCTCATGGGAACCTCTGTCAGGAGCACTCGGGACGGAGCGCTAAGTGTCGTAACTTCGGCACGGTCCTCCTGAGAGAATCCGTGCTCACCGTGGGCGTCAAGTTGCGCGCGAACCTCTCCCTTGACGTTTCTCGCTGATTGCTCTGCTCGTTATAGACCATCGCGTGGACCTTTCTCGCCCTGATAGGCTTAACATAGTCTGCGGCTGTGGCCTGTCTCCGGAACTTGCGGGGGAAACATTCTATGAGGCGCCCTGCTTGCATTCGGACCGGGTATCTCCTTGGTCTTCGGTCGTCATCGAGATGAATCTCATACACGGGCTATGTTAGTGATCCTCGTCATCAAGGGCTGTAACAAAACTGTCTGGTTGAAACCAGTCCAATTCAATATCCGGGTTGAAATCGCAAGGCGGGACGTGTCAAAGCTTCGTCGCCTGAAACGTGCGCCGTAGGTTCGCCTTATTCACCATTACCCGCACAAATCAATGTGGTTTGATAATCTCGCAGTACCTCGCCTCGAGACGTGCTTCTTGACCAACGTTGAGTGGAACGGGATCTCAGCACTGGGGCCGAGATGGCCGTTCCTCGCTCTCAATCGAGACAATCTCCAGCGGCTGCGACCCTTGACCGGCGCATCACCGTCTGTTGACGTTCCAAGGACACGGTCGCGTACAGGTCAGCGCGGCATCCACGGTCGCTGGCTTCCAATTTCACTTCGGAACTCGGGCGCGGTCCTCCAGACTTGTGCGCCAGGCGTCAACATGAGCTTTGCAACAGCGGGCCCTGTGTTTCGCCCTCTCGCTGCGCCCTGTCTACTCAGAGTTTAAGGGTAAGGGGTAGTGCCGTGGATCATGACTGCTGCCTGCTCACTTGACACCCCCGTCTGTAGGCAATTCGGCTATGGTGAAGCCATATTCCCTCTTCTCAAATTGCTTCCGTTTGCGATCTCATCGCAAGGTCCATGTTTACGGCGCTTCGTGTATCTGAGCGCCAGGCGCCTTCGAGGAGCGTCAAGCCATTAACGCATCACGCATCTGGGATAGAAGGGCGGGCAACAGGACGGAGGCTCCGGCACGACCTCCGAGAACGCAAGGTTCGTGATTTAATTGTGGGCGGGTAGAGGGCGCCTAATCGTGTCCGCATCCGTCCAGTTGGTGTTGTTCGTTCGGTGGACAACTCAGGGTCCTACTGCGTCCCTGGTGTGGTTGCCCGAACGTTGGTCGGGCCGCGATTCCTGGGCCGCGATTCTGGGTCGCGCGCATTACCGAATGCAGCGGGTCCAATGCGTCTCACGGACTGGGCGTTCCGCCCGCGCTGCCTTGTTGCCTGCGACGCGTCTCTGTCCTGCAGCTGTCGTGGAATTTTGGAGAGGAGTGCAGCCTCCTGCGAGCACGATTGGCCCCTCTCACCCTACGTCATTTCCTCATCCGGTCGCACGTAGTGGACGAGTCTAGGTGCATGATCACGATTCAGTTCAACTACGGACGAACGCCGTTGCTCCCGCAGCACTATCAACATCAGCCACTCACAACATCGACCAGATGGAGGTCTTTCGTCCGTCACTCGTTGTCCTACGTTTGACTGCTGTGATGCGCCTTGGACACTCGGAGCGGTTGATCTAGCGTTGGCCAGTCTGCAAGGTTGTCGCTGCAATCGCGCGACCACTCGCATGCATACCTTCAACTAGACATCAGCGCAACGCGTTGTGCCGATCAAGGATGAGGAACATCGGCCCGTACCAAGGGCGATACGCAGGGTACGCGCGCGGCTGCGCCTTGTCAGCGACTCCATCAAAGCAGACCCTCAGGCATGTCGCGAGCCGCAAGGCCCCGGTGCGGTTGCCATGTCTGAAATTGCCCTTCATGCCTGGCGCCCCGCGTTGCATGAACGCATCAAAGCATCGCGCATTTCGGACCGGGAGGAATAACGTTAGCTGATACCAGCGCGTTAGGCCCATGCGGGGGTGTCGCCTCGAATGAAATATGGGACCTGGTTAAGCGACTGCATGCTGAGAGGTGTGGTGTCAGTTCAATGCCCTTCACTTGGCAATGACGGGATTCATTGACGAGAGTGCTTCAGGTAGCGTGTACCTCGATGCGGACGCGTCGATCTATGCGTTACGGAAGACAGAAGAAGATGATTATGAGAAGCGTTGAGATGCTCATGCTTGAAGGACAGCGTCTAGCGGACGGGAATTGCCCTGCAAACTCTGGATGGAGCGTCTATAGATGAGACGCTGGCGCCCTGTATGTCCAGGGCCGAGAATAAGAGTGAAGATACACACGAGTTGGCCGGCGAAGAAGGGCGTATACGGATGACAGTTCCACCCACCGCTTGATCCCGGACGCCCACAAAGAGGTTAGCGCCCATACCTACTTCAAAGGCGTCTACCCTCGTCCTCGCCATATGCAGTCACGGGAACCTTCCGCCGGCTTGTCCAGACTCATCATGAGTTTTGGTATGGATCCGTATCATGGGTTTGCCGACGTATACACATAGTTATCGTAGGTTGGTCCAGATATTTACCAGTAGTTCGCTTGCCTGCACGCGAGTCTCTGCGGCGTTGCAGCCGCTGTTGATCAGAGATATATATGAATTACTTCACACTAGGACACGCTGACGCTTCGACGGAACGATCGCCTGTTTGAACGGGTGACGTATCGTGTGCGAACAGAGCTGAGGGAACGTAATTCCAGGAGAGACCCTACTAGCCTCTACGGAATACCTGATCTGACAGCCAAGATCTCTTTCAGCGCCTGCCCTCCCTTCTCTCAACTCGTCCGGCGTCTGCGGAATGTCAAGGGCGATAGCGCAACGCATATTTGAACGCACACAGATTTCCGCTGAGACCGTAGACACCCCCTCCTCCCCTTCCTTCCTCTGCGAACTTACCATGCAATCCCAAGACGAAGTATTCCAGCCTCGAGACCGCCGTCCCTGGACGGAAGAAGAGGACGATATGCTTCGCATGGCCATCGAAGAAGGTATGCTTCGTTTACTTCTTACTCGTTAAGCTGTGCTAACTTCATTGTACAGAGGATACCGAATCCAACCCACCCACTCGCTGGCATGCCATCTCGCAGCACATACCCAACCGAACCAACAAAGACTGCAGGAAGCGGTGGTGGGCTCAGATGGCCACCATTGTTTCGAAAGGCAGCTGGACAAGCGACGAAGACGAGGTAGCTCCGCAATGCTTCGGAGCTATGCTCAATTACTCACGTTTCCCCCCTTCCTCCGCAGCGCCTCTGTCGAGCAGTAGAAGAACTTGGGCCAAAGTAGGTCTCAATGTCCGCATCGACCACCTCCGCGGGACTAATAACACCTCCTCCAGGTGGGCGCTCGTAGCCAACCGTGTGCGGACACGAAACAGCGGTCGTACGTGCACATCGCATGACAGGGCTAAGCGCCATCTTATTCCCTTATAGAATGTGCGAAGCGGTGGAATGACGCGTTGAATCCCGCTATAGACCGCAGCGGCTGGACTCGCGAGGAGGTAGGCTTCCTTCAACGTCTTCGCGCTTACCACCACGTTGACCATGTACTTCCACCGTAGGATGAACAGCTGCTCAAGGCTGTTGAGCAGCAGGGCCATTCATGGGCCAATATCGCGCGTACATCGCTTCCTGGCCGCACGGGGCTTGCCGCGAAAAACAGGTCAGCTGCTCTAGCATCACCGCCGTAGCGCCGATAGCTCATTGCATCCGCCAGATACAACCATCTCATGAGAGGTGCATGCCGGCAAGCTGGGAGGCGAAGGAGTCGGACCTCGCCCATGACCACCGAGAAGCGTAGAACGCGCGGCATCTCTGAGGCATCCGCAACCATGTTCCACGGGGCATCCTCGCGCTGGGCTAGCAGCACGTCCGGATCCGACAGCTCAGAGTCCGGAACAACCCCGTCGTCGCCGCGCTCGCTTCCGGAAGGGGATGAAGTGCCCCTGTACAGCGCACCCTGCGCGGGCGACTTCGTGGATGCCGAAATGCTATCAGGCCTCTCCGAGCGGCTCCCGTCGCCATTGACGCCAGTGTCCGGCCTCGAGAGGCAGTTCATGGACTTCTTCTCACCGCACATGTTCGGCGACTCCACAGCGGCTGAAGCCTCTTCGTCCGCCTCCTTCCTCTACAACCCACCATCCCCATCGGCTACGTACCTCTCGGAAACACCACCGCTTCTGGGAGACCTTGGGGATAGCGCACAGATAGACTCTTTCTCCTTGTGGTCACCTTCCATCTCGACGGGCCCCGCGACGCCCATTGACGCGCCGCCGTTCATGGATCTGGCGCTGGGCTTCTCGCAACACGCCGCTTCGAGCCTGTACCATTCACAGTGCATCACACCAGGCAGCACCACATCGGAGCTGCACAATCCGACAGGCGACGGCATACTCTCGCATGCTGACTACCTCGCCCTCTACACACCGTCAAACGCGCCGCGGGAGTCACCCTACCTGACGCAGTCCATCCCGGAGCTGTCCAGCATCGCGCTCGACGCCCAGGTGACCATCGGCTCGTTGCCAGCGTTCCCGGACAAGGCGAGCGTTCAGCTCTCGCAGCAGGCGGGCGACCCGTCCGACCGCCGCGTCGCTGTCGCAGTGGCCATCTGCGACCAGCAGGACGTCATATCGACGGTGCACTCGCTCTCGCACAGCCTATCGTCCATGTTGGGTCAGGGACAGGTGCCGAGCGCGGAAGACACGCCGACGCCGAAGACGTACCCATCGCCCCATTCACCGCAGCTCCAGTCCGGCCTGTGGCAGTCGTGACGCTATCGCGCGACCATGTATGACCTGCCTGTTGTATCCTGTACCAGTACTTTTAGAATATGAGCCACCTCAGGACTATGGCACTCATTCATACACGTATGTAGAACTACTGCATATCATAGACCTAAGTTATGCACTCAGCACTCATGCCAATTGGCTTCGAGTAATACAGATGACTTACCCGCACATGATAGGCCCGAGCTCCCGTCCAACGACAATACGGTATTGAAGTTGAATACGCGAGCCAATTCCTCCCAGCGCTCGGAGAGCGCCGCTGCGCTAATCATGTCACGGACCTATGCCGAGGGTCATTGGCCAGATAATGAACTCCGCACCTCATGGGATCATCTGTGGCGGCGGCACATCACATACGAAGCTATGCGAAAGCCATCCGAGGGCAATAGAATGAGGCAGGCGGGAATCCGAAGAAGGGTACGGTCGGCGCAGCCCTGACTGGCCAGAGGATGCATACCCATATACTCGTGTTTCCGTGCCCTGACCGGTGCAGGCGCATGGCGAGCCCGGGAAATACAAACGCCATCCCGAACTTTACGTCCCTCCAGCGGTGTTTAGAAAAAGTGCACTCTTGAGGGCACCCGCAGCGGAAGCCCTTCACGCTCGGGCTGATCTGTCTATCGAGAGCCTGAGGCGTCCGTCAGGGCTCGTGGACTTTGGGCCGGGTGTGCTGGAGCGCTCGAATGACAATCATCGTGGAGAGGCGCCCGGTTTGAGGCTAGCAGTCTTAAGGCAAAAGTACGCACTGCAGCCCTGGAGGTATGAGCGTTGTTCCCAAAATACAAGTCGGCCCGAAGACGTACGGCATGGCATGACATGAAGTGGTTGCATTCGATACCAGCACTCCATTGGAAATGCGGTGGATATCCGGGAGGGCAATTATGCCAGTGGCAGACGGTCGGGAGGTGGTAGATGCTATCACGCAGTCGCGCCGGGATGTACAGGAGAAGGCGCATCTCGAGGACAGACGCGAGTCGGAAACAGACTTGCGCAGGGCACCTCTGACTATTGTTAAGATTATTGCAAGGGCCAGCACGCACGCTAGACGTTGGCGGTGGCCTTCGCGCCTGTAGTTATTGTTCTGGCTTCCCACTGTGCCTAGCTTTCGACCAGATTTCTCGGCATTCCCTTGACACGCTCAAAAGTGAGATGCCCTAATCTACGACGAAAGCATGAACGTAACAATAGGGCGCCAGTGTCCTCGAGAGACGCACCTTGACTATATGCCCTGCACCATCACATGCTTCAGACCCTAGGCTTCCCCTCCACCTCCGCTATCTACCCATCGAGGACCCCGCAATCAAAGCTCGTGGGCGTTTGGCCAGCGGATCCAATGGTATGCTGTGGCTCGAGTCTATGCGCAGATCAGCTTGAACGCTGGACCTTCGCATCACCCATTTGGATTGAGAGCCTGGACATACATGTCTGTCCAAATCGGGTGCAATGAGCGTGATGCAACTGATGCGGCTGCATGGTTGTTCAACATAGCTGGACATACCTCGAGGGCCGGATAGCGGGTGAGTGATACCACAATCGCATGTGGCGTCGTTCAGTAGACGTGCCAGACTGGTCTAGAGGGGACGACAGACTTGGCAGAGAGAGGGACATTCGCATTAGCTTCATCATCTCTCGTGTCGTACAATCATATCAGGCAGTTGATGGAATGCGCACGAACATGCAAGCATGCGACTCGGCGCGACATTCAAGTTGCGGGCCGCCGTACAAGTTCAAAGTCTTCTGACTCCGTCCACTACCGGATCCATGTGTCGGCCAGGCCGCCAGGGTATCGGATATGTGATGCCTTGCTGCAATGTCCTGATAGATGGCGCTCTCGAGTACAAGTGATTGTCAGGGTGGTGTGAACTGGCGCCACATCGGACAACATCCAGTTTCCAGCGGCGACTCGGCAAAGCCACTGTGGCGGCGCCACGTACACCGCCAACTTCAGATGACCTGGGCCAGAGGTGGACGGCCCACGTGAAGTCAGCTAGCCGGTCCACCTGTGCCAGCACTGGTATCAGATGAGTCTAAGGCGCCCACTCTAGCCTTCCTTTTTCGGATGTCACGTGAAGTTACCATATAGAGTTAAGTTGCGCCTCGGCGAGATCTCCGCGATCTCTCAGATCGAATCGGNCGAATCGGTACGACTTGCGCGCACACTCGCGTTTAGTGACCACAACAAAGTGGCGACAAAGTGGCAGTGGCCCAAGTGGGAGGCCCGACAGCATCATGTTCACACAGTGCTCTAAGCCATAAGCTTGCATATACATGTGTAGGAGGAACCACTGATTAATTACACATGAGATATGTACTCATCGCTCGTTCGCGATTGATAATCACCGGACCCGAGTAGCACCGCCGCCGCATTGCCGCGAGGCTCGTCAATCCACGCCCCACGATTTCTTCCTCTTCTGCTCTCTCTCCGGCGAGGCGTTGAGCAACCGCTTGCGTGTTTCTGGAGTCGCTGGTGCAATCGCATTGGCTGACCGTGATGTGGATACCGGGGAGCTTGGCGTTGAAGTCGCGCTCGGTACCGTGTTTGTGCCTTCAGCCACGTCCGATCGGGATGCGACTACCTCCCGCAGCGGCATCCCTTCTACCGTGCGTATGAAGCTTCGCATTACATTGAACATGGTGCCTGCCCGCTGACGATCTTCCAAGGAAATACTGTGTCCTTGCAACATTTTCTCAAGCTCTGCAAGCTTAGGCGACATCTGTGCAAGTTCCCGCATCGTTCGCGCCATGATTTGCTCGGACAGTGCCAGGCGTCCATCTGGCCGAACTGGGACATTCTGCTTTCTAGTGAGTATTGGTGTATCTGTTGTGAATTGTTACTCACGATGTCATCTGTATCGTAGATTTGTACTTCGCACTGGTCAGTACCATCCGTGACCCCGGGCAGCACTTCAACGTCTTCCGTCCCTTCAGCGCTATCCAGGTCCGGACTGTCATCGGATTCTGTCATACACTCTTCATCGTTGTCGAGTAGGTCCTCGATCGCCTCGGCAGCATTTGCAAGAGGCGAAATGAATGCTGTCAGTGCATTGGAAGGCAAAGAAGTGGTCTGTAGTAACAGTGCTTCTTCGAAAGAGTGGGGGATCCGAATATGTGGGAGCTGAGCTAATAAACCAGCGCTTTCTTGTCGCAGTTTACCAAGATACTGTAGTGCAGCACGGATATGCTTGCACGCACCACCACCCTCGGTGAAGTCGAGGCACGTACATGTTGATCGCCCATCAAAATCCAGGCTGATGCAGTGTTTCCGAGGGGACTTGTCCGTTTCTAGCGCGACCGAGGAATAACAGGACATGATGAAGCCTGAATTATCCAGCTTGAGTTCAGGTGCGCCCATCTGTCCGCGGAGTAGCAGAAGCTGGGCACGTGCGTCACGATCTGCATCCTCAGTGAGATACGCAATTGTTAACGTCGTCTTCGGAAGGGTCTCGCGGCTACCTTTGCCATGGGGCACATCTGGCAGCATTGCATGCAGACGAGCAGTCTGCTCGGCTTCCATCTGACGAGTCTTGAAGATCGCCGGGATCACGTTGCCGACGAGGACCTTGAGCAACACATCCACACGCAAGCGGCGTCCGTTGCGCTGATATCGTCGTAGGTGATCACGTTTAAGGACACGATTGAATGCCTCCAAGTGATTCGTTGTTGGCAGCACTCCTTCGATGGCACAATGCAGTATGCCTGCTGCAACGGCACGACCGTGATTGGACCAACTTGACCACAAGTTCTCGGTGGTCCAGTAGTTCGTGAGGTATTCGAGGTGCTTGATACCATTCGCAGCGATGGGGTGGTTGATATGCTCAATATCTTCACGCTCATTTGCTAGGAGCTGGCGAGCTTCCATAAATGACGTAGTTTTGATCAAGTCTTCCTCTAGCCGACGGAGGCGCTCTGTGACGTCTCGGTGCATCTCTGTTCCGCTTGCAGTAAGTGTTCGATCACGATGATTCTTCCAGCACTGGCGCAGGTGAAACGTGCACAGCAGGAGCCACAGTGATGGCCAAACTGCCAACAGAGCTGCACGCTCCTTCAAGTCTGTGTCGGTAATCGCAACCGCAGGCTGGAACTCTTGCTGTGGAAACCCAAACAAGGTCGCACTTCCAGACATGGTGGACCGCCATTGCATGAGCAAATCGGTGAGTATCTTCGTGTCGTATCCGGCAGATGTTTGCTGATTGCCAGTGGGAGCAGAGAAGAGGAAGAAAGCAATAGGAACTCCTCGCCAAGTCTCGTCCACTCCCATTGCAATGAAGAGAAGGAGGCGACTGTTGCTAACACCAAACGTCCCGTCGAGGATAATCTGCGAGCGGTGCGCATAACGCCAAGCTGCTCTGCGCATGTCATCTGTTGCGATGCAGACGCATAGCCTTTCTCCCTTCTCGGTTCGTGGCTTGTAGTAGAAGATGGCGTCATGGAGGGTTTGGTTGAATTCAGGTGAGTCTCGATCAAGCCATTCATCGATATTGATCTGTGCGGGGTTGCTCGCCCTGATACCTTGCAGCTTAGTCAGCTGCCGGTAGATTGAACGGCTATCACTCTTGAGAAGAACCCAGCGGTACGGCGAGTTTGTCAGATCATCGGGGAAGCTCTTGTATGCTCGTCGGCGAACCCGGTCCTGGTTGTTCTCGCGGACCTTGGCCCAAGATACACCATTCTGTAGCTCTCCCAGTGCAACAGAGTAGACATCGGGGTGCACTGGGACTGGGGGCATTCGGACAAGGGTTGCATCGGCACATTCCTTGTTATGTTGCAGGTAGCCTCGGATTCGTAGGATATCCATTCCGTGACGGGTGAGTGTGACCTCAACGTGACCCAGGCAGCCAGTATACGGCAAGGGAACACGTCGGATCTTTGCTTTTGCCTGTGTATGGTCGTATCCACACTTGCTATGGGAGTGTAAGTCCAGTCTCGTGTCTCAACTCACAGCCTGACATACCACTGATACAAAATCCTCCTTGTACCCTCTAGCTTCTCAGCCCCGGAGTATTTGCTCCACTGCTGGGCCCAGTGAGTATCTAGCACTGCCAGTGATTGGGCATCTAGCTTGTGCTCAGTCAATATTGCAGCAGCAGCTAGTTGGTCGGCGGCTACATCGGCTCTATATTGGTAGTCGATAAGACCCTCGCCAGCTTCATGTATTGCTTGAATCAAGGCTCTCTGTTGCGTAGATAGAGACAGTTGATTGAGCGGGATCTTGGAGGCAAGGCTTCGTGGATTCAATCTCGGTTTCTGGGCACCAGCGTCCGAAGGGATAGTAGGCCCTGTGTACTCAGCACCAAAACGAACGACGAATGGCTTCTTGCTGCGTTGTACCATGTTCGCACAGACAGAGGGAGGAGCTCAACAGTGTGGGTGGTAAACAAGAGATATATTCGCAATCCGCCATTGCTTGGGCCTCCCACTTGGGCCACTGCCACTTTGTCGCCACTTTGTTGTGGTCACTAAACGCGAGTGTGCGCGCAAGTCGTACCGATTCGATCTGAGAGATCGCGGAGATCTCGCCGAGGCGCAACTTAACTCTATATGGTAACTTCACGTGACATCCGAAAAAGGAAGGCTAGAGTGGGCGCCTTAGACTCGTATCAGATGGGATCCACAACAGTGGCGCGAGACGGGTTGAGGCTGACGACGTGTGGCCTACAGCTCGCTTCGATGTGGTACACAGATCGACAACCAACTGTATATACACAGACAACCTCTATGCACGTGGTGAACCAAAAATCGGGCTGCCGAGCAGA
>MPVS01000346.1:1409-22529 GCA_001931775.1 Fomitopsis pinicola
GACCCCCGCGCGCGTCCGACAGGACGTCGATGCCGAACCAGATGTCTCCGGTCAGGAGGATGGTGCGGCCTCAAGCTCGGATGACGGGTCCGACTCTGAGAGCGGTGATGAAGTTGTCGAGCCTTCCGAGTGTATGTTCTCATCAGATATGCCGGGTGATGTTGCACTAGATCCAGACCACATAGATGACTTTCAATTGGTGTCTAATCCCATGCTATCTGTGTTCCATGTACCGAATAACTACTCATACCACCCAACACCTCAAACAGCGAACGCGCGATTTCTCTAAGTCCCCGTTCCCACGGGGGCACTGGGGTAAACGGCGCCCAATTCGCCCAGCCGTTCTGGCGAACCCGAGACTGAGTTTGAAATTTGATCGCCAGAACGGATGGGAACGAGCCTATTCGAGTACCTCAATGCGTCTAACGGGCCGGATCACCTCTGCCAGCTATTCAACGCCGCTCGACTCCCTACGTTAACGGTGTCGCCTACCTCGACTCCGCAGAGCCCGGAGATGTTCTTCAGCTCGACGTGCTCTTATCATCACGCCCTTCTGTCCGCTGCCATCCCCGGCTTTGGTCTGTCCGCCCACGCTGTTTCCGACCTCGCACAAGTTCCGCCAGCCTCAACACTATGAGCAATGAGCCCGGCGCGAGCTACGAGTGCCTCGGCGAGCAGAACGTATCTTCTGCGCCTGTTGGTGGGCGAGATGGGCGTCACGCGTGCACAGTCCGGCACGCACTTGACAATCCCGCCGTATGCGACGCACCATGACCGCGGCGCATGATGCCATCTTACCCATGTAAGCTTACGTGTCTCTGGTGCGGGGTGCGTCTGGTGTGCATGTATCCCAGGTGCGTCCACAACCACACGTCTGCATTACTGACAGATGCCTGCGCCGCACAGATGTCTGTGGTGCATCCTTCCTTCCCTTGATCAGTGCTGCTGTCCCGCTCATCCCCAGCACGCGCACTGCGAGCGAGACCTCCGTCCGCACCTCCGTCCGTTTGACCGTGCACAAAGGTACCCCATCAAGTTCCCCCATTTTTGCCCTACTAGCAGATCCTGCGCCGCTTCCGTCCTGATGCGCCACGAGCCCATAGACATTGCGAAAGCAACTGGCACCGCTGTGCGCTCCGTCATCGCTGCGTCTCTCGCTGCAGAATAGCTCATCTGAACAACCGAGACGCGATGTCTCGTCCGCAGCGTACCTCACCCTCACGTCATGATACTGTGTTACTCGGCCCGCAGGTCGACAGTCCCAGCCAGATTGCACGTCGTCGATGACCCTCTTGCTTCCGCGTTCGCCCTATGTGCCCTCCAGGTCGCGCCGTGCAGCCGCCGGCTGATGGGGTACCCGCCACAAGGGCAGGCTGACGGTGCTCCGCCTTTCTCTGTTCATCCAACCCAAGAGCATCTACATCCAAGCGCGCGCGAGGCGCACGGGCCCCTTCATGGCGCCGCGCGCTNCGCACGGGCCCCTTCATGGCGCCGCGCGCTGCATGGCGAGAGCCGGGGCGGAACCTGGGGGCACAGTGCTGGGTGCGGCGCACTGGGCGTCGGGCGTCTTTGCGTGGTCTCTGGCAATTTGGTGGGACGCTGTCTGTGGCCTGGTGCCGAACCAGTACGGTATGTTCCCTTGTCGCCTTTGTCTACTTGCCTGACGTCTGCGCCGGTGCTCGTCAGAGTTCAGACGAACTGGTGTCGCGATGCCGCCCCGTCTCCCGGACCCGCGCTCAAGATTTGGGATCATTATGGCGGTGCGGACGGCGCGGGATACGTGTGGTGCAGTGGCGCGAAGGGCGTCAACATTGCTCTGCGCCTGTCTGATTTGCGGGCGAGACGTGCGTGCGCCTTTGCATCGTGCGCTTGTGTTGGGTGCACCGGACGCGCATAGACTCTCGTTCAGAGCCGCCACGCTGCCCAACGTGATCATATCGTGATGGAGGGACATCTACACTACATACGCCATCCCGTATGTGCCGCTATGTATACCATCTATTTCCATGCATATCTTTAGAGAGGCGAGCATCAGTCTCAGTGTCACGATGCGCCTTAGCTCGAGGACAGCATGGAGCGTCGAAGCTGATTGAGTAAAGTATGTCTGACGATCCGGAGGATCCTCCCTCTTTCACACTCATCAGACCGTGGGTCAGCGATTGAAGACGCTAACAAGCCTTCGGCTCCCTGGCTCGAGGAGACGGGAGTGAACCTTCGTAGTCGCCTCAGTGGCTTAAGAGCTCAGCACGGCTCCATTACTGGATGAAGACCCCTAATCATGTCAGAGGCGGACGCATTTTGGGCCGCGTACGTTACTGCACATTTACCAAACCTTGCCGGCCGTTCACGTCTCCGCTGACCTCATTTATCGTATTTCTACACAGGATCTTTAGCAATCGCGTTATCACCGCAACGGCGGGTGAGCTTGACGATTATGAGAGCGGGTCCTTGCTGACTTCTACCGACAGCATTGTACTTCTACGAGGAAGTGCTTGTTTGCCGCGAGGAGGCGGATCTCGTTTGGCGGCGCGAGCGAGGCGGCCTCGTTGTGCCTGTGGTCTACGGAACCATGCATGTGTGCACGGCGCTCTCCCTTCTCATGAACATCTGCACACCGAGCACCGTTTCATGCAAGGTTTGCACAACCATTTACACACACACCCTCTCTAGCGCTGTGTACTGAATCAACGCTGTTGCTAGACATCGTGCATCGAAGACTATGTAGAGAACGCTGCGGCCTGCGCCGTATATCTGTCTTGGAGCGGTACGTAACACTGGAAGCTTCAGCTGATTGACTGGCGGCGTGGTCGACAACAGCCGTCACCACGCTCCGGGTATATGCCATCAACGCCCGGCGGGTACTACTGCCTCTATTAGTGCTCTTCTTCTCACTTGTACCCGTCGGCACAAACATTGTACGTTCAGCAGCCCTCGTACCTATGTCCCTATCCAACGCAGACGCTGGTATCAAGTGACGACTCTAGTGCAAATGGGTGCCCCAACCGGCCCTGGTTGCATTCAATACTCCACCACATCAGCTCATACGAATAAGATGTGTGTGTTCCCTATCGAGTCAACACTCTGTGATGTGCTAATGATGAACCAGATGTAAGCGATTACATCCTGTTATTCTGCAAGCAGCGCGGTAACTGGTTGGTCTTGAAGCTGAGATCGCAACGCGAGCGAGCATCTGTTTCGCCGATACTCTCGTCCTCTGCACGACATGGCACACCACGGGAAGCATCCGCGTATTGGCGCGCAGGACGCAGACAGAGTCGTCTCTTACGAGCCTCTTGCTCATGGATGGTACGCCCTCTTTTCTTAGAATTCACCTCCTCATTCTGATGCCAAGCTCGTGGGGTACCGTTTATTTCTGGTACGATAGTTTTTCCTCTCCCTCGCCTCTTGAACTGACACCGCAGACATCAGCATCGTCTTGATTGCGAACGTTGTCTCCCTCGCGTGCTACATCCCCAACGTGCGTATGGTGTCTTGCCCGTCATATCTAGTGCATGTCCTCGTATTCGTCGGCAGCCCGCGTATGCAAACGAATCCCAGGTTTCCATGGTGGCTATAGTGTATGTACTCGTCGTGTGTGCACTGCGAAATCGATCGGATGAGCACGGTTTCCTGCAGCTTGTCGACGGTTTCGCTGTCCCGGCTTCTGCTCAACTTGCGCGGTCTAGCGTATGGGTCGGACGTTCTCTCGGCCGCTAAGGGTTCAACATCTCGGAGTCACCTATCGGCTCTGGACTTCTCTCACTTCGCCGGATCGGTGGGGGATGCAGTGGCCGATGGCAGTTCAGACATGGACACGGATGATGCTTTGGCTATTATCGACAGTACGGCTGCCCCGGATATCGAGCTTGTTCGTTGGGCACCGTAGAGCACAACCTGGCATAGATGCTTGCGGGTGAAGGGACGATCGTGTGAATGTATTCGCGGGGCCGCAGCGACACCTACGTAGTACAAAGTGGATGATTGATATTAATGCACAAGGAATTCTGCCAGTACGGTCACATGTGCAAAAGTAGTAGTCTCTATTATATCAACGAGATACGACGAACAGTCTGATGAATTCTTCACGCAGTGCCACATCATGAGGCGACAGTAACAATGGCATCCATCGTCCCGCAAGTGCATCCTAAAAGCGTCATGCAACCCACGTCCCATTGTCAGGCTGTGAAGTGTAAGACAATAAACGTATGTAAGCTTGATTGCTCAAGCTGTGTCACCTGCATGACCTAGTAGCGCTGCGCTCCAGGTCAATCGCATTTTCGCCCCACTGTCCTACGACGACAGTGGGAGGGCTTCATATGCGGGGTCTCAGCGCGTGGCTGCGTGTGCAGCTACGGAAGCTTACGTAGACTCGGACTCCTCGTGCGTTGACGACTATGCGTGTCCACTACCCGGTGCGTATGTGGCTTCTACGTCCGTAGTAACGACGGTAGTGCAGAGGGGGAAGAGGTATGCTTGGATATTCGGGTCTTCATCATGACAGCATTCGTCCGCGATGTTGTGAGGGACAAGATGCGGCGGAGGAGGTCGCATAGATTTGCATACGACACGCGACACTAGGGGGAATGGCGCGTAAGTTCACCGGAGCGCACCGCGCATGCACCTCTCGCGCACTTTCGACTCGTAGCGGTCGCACGTTTTCGGGCGTGCTCGCTAACGTCGACCGGAGAGATGTAGCCCGGGCGCCGGGCCCGCGATACCTGGCGGCGGCGCGGGACGCACGCTCCCCGTTTGCGCGCCCTTCGGAACACGCGGACGCGATCTACTTGACTGGCGGTGCGAGCTTGGGCTTGGGCTTGGGCTAGAAGACCGCTCCGTACCTCGTGACGGTGGGCAGGCTTTGGGCTGGTGACTTGCTCGCCGCGCGAGGTCGGAGAGCTTGGCGGATTGGAAGGTGGGAGGGACGGAGGTCGAGCGTCGAGGCGATGGTTCGGGGCTCCATACGAATGGCTGCGAGGCTTCTGGGGTGCGCGGGGTAATGGGACGGCCGTGGGGTTGTCGCTTCGTGGGGTACGGCGACGTATCTTTGCCGTGAACCATCGCTGTGCCTGTCGTGTCCAGTGCTAGCGGCCCTTCCAAGAGTTGTACCGCAGGTTTCTCCAGCTCGAGCACTGACTCGACTTGGTCCCAGTTTTCTTCACCATCTTCCTCCGCCATCTCGCTCGTTCGAGCTGAGGTCGCGGAGCTAGGGTTCGACGAGCGGAGGTCGTCCAAGGTCTGCTCGTTTCCGTTCGCGTGCGACTTGTTCTGCTGGCCGATGCGGAAGATCGACTGGAGCGACGGCCGGCGGGGCGACGGCCTATGAAGTATGAAGAGTCGTCGACGTACCGTACGGCGAGGTCGGCTGCCTGTCCTTCTCGCGCGTGGACTTCATACTTTATCGACTCCAGGCCCATTCTCGGCTTCGCGCTCCGTCTCTGCACGAGACCCTGGTGCCACGACTCCGTCGCGACATTGTTGACCGAGCTCTTGGTGCTGGCAGATATGGACCTTGTCGAAGGTGGGACAGAGGTCAGCGATGTCGGTGAAGGTGGGCTCTCGACACCACTTGCCCTTCTTCAAATTCTTGAGTACATCACGAGTCCCGCGCATAGTACCCAACTGGCTGCTTCTCAGCTCCTGTTTCTCCGTAGCCGCCGCCGACTCGCCAGACACTGGCACTCACACGAGTACCATCTCGCTCGGAAAAGTGATGATGCTGATGACTGATTCCACCAATGCGAAATGCGATTGACTGCGCCCGAGTGCGAGTGCCACACTCCCTGGGGAATAGGCAGACGGGAGTCGATGCCGATTCATGGTTGTAGACGTGCCTCACTTGTGGAGCATCTAACATAAGTAGAAGAATCAGCTACCGCGAAATCACACTGTCGCTCTATGCGACCCGATGTACAGGCACCGACACTCATGGGTCCCATTCATTTCGTCCCGGCCCTGCTCACTTGATAGGTGTGAGCCTTTCTCGTCATGGCGCACCTCTCTCTTCGCTGCGTAAAGTTGCGGACGTGGCGAGGCGATGGTGGCGCGACCTCGACTGAATCGTAGTAGGATCGTAGCCGTCCAATGGGGGTTTCCAAGGCCTGAGGATACGATGAGCAGAAGGGTAGTGGAAGCGTAGATGAATGAGACGCGGTGGCGGCGCGACGAGGAGGCGTGAAACGAAGCGGGGATGCCATTTATGGCAAGTGCGCCATCTCGCCGCGCACCGTTGCTCGCCGCGTCGGCCATGGTCTCCATCCACTCCTCGTCGAGAAGGTCTCCGCCTTGCCTCGCACACCAACTCGGACCGCCGTCTCACTGTGCGCTGCAAGGTCCTACCGGGATTGGATCTCCTCGTTCCACGCGACACGCGCAAACACGCTCACCTCGCTTTGGACAATGCCTCATCGCCCTCTCGCCCGCTGCCCGCTAACCGGGGCATCCCTCTCCTAGTCCGCACCCTCGACGCATCACTCTACCGGCTGGCTGTCTCCGTCTGGTCCGAGGACACCATCACGTTACACTGCGTCCAACGGTCAGATCGCCGCTGCCAGCTACTCTCCGCACGCTCAACCTCCCTCGCCTCTACTAGGCCAGGGACCCCCGCACAGCCCGCCGATGACCTCCGCTTCGACGTACTCATCATCGCGCCCGCGTCTCGCCACCATCCCCGTCTTCGGTCTACTCGCCCACGACTTCCCTGACCCCGCGCCCTGCCTGCTACATGACTAGGAGCAGTGGACACGGCGCGGGCTCCACGGGGTTCGACGAGGTGAAGACGCCCTTTGCGCCAGCAGACGGGCAATATGGGCGTCGTGGGCGCGGTGCCCGATGAGCACTCGATATGCGCCCCGCGCTGACATCAATATGCTGCGTCATAGCAGGCGCGACGGTCTATCCGCCCGTTGAAGGCGTAGGGTGCGCTCTCCCGTCTCCTCCTGCCTCGTATAGGGTCTGACGTGCATGTACTCATGCACTGCTTCAAACACGCGTCTGTACGTGGTCGCGTCACTGACACACTCCTTCGCCGCACAGCAGTCTACGGTCCCTCCCCTCTTCCTTCGTCAGTATACCTGTTCCGCTCAGTCCTAATACAGGTACCCCAATCGAGACCTCTGTCGGCTCTGACACCGCCCTCGTCGCATCGCCACTTTCCCGCTCCCTGCGCGGGAACCCATGACCGCACGAGCCGCGCAGGCCCTGGTGCGTATCCCGTGCGTTCCGCACTGCTCGACCCTGCGCCCGCAAACATCTGGGGGGCAGCCCGCACCGCCGAGGCCGCCATGAATGGGGTCTTGCTGCCGAGTCCGTGATCTGGAGGAAGGACGCGTGTTACGTGCTCCTGCGGCGTCGCAGGCATGAGGTGGTGCGTCTCTCTGCCGTCCGCAGAGCGGCACGCACACTCACCCTCAGGAAGCGCCGCTCGACTCGCAGGACGACACACCGAACTACGTGGTACGTCGTCTCCCCCTTTCGTCCCCGTCCTGTCTTCGTGCTCTCCCGGTTGCGCCGTACCGGTCGGTGGGGTGCCCACCTAGACGCAGGCTGAGCGCTGAGGGGTGGCTCGCCCCATCGTAGGTCGGGTTCATGATGCTCCCCAGATCATCCACATTGATCGGCACGAGGTGCACGTCGTCCTCCCCTGCTGGCGGCTCCGCGCGCTACATGATGGAAGCTAGGGCGGCACACGGGGGCGCGGTGGCGGGTGCGGCGCGCCGGAGTGCAAGGCTGATGAGACGTCTCAATGTCTTGTCTGGACTCTGGCGAGGTCGCGGGACTCTATCTGCTGCGGGGTGCAGAACGTGCACGGTATGTCTCGTCGCCGCTTTCATCTGCGTCGTGCACGTCTTCTGCGCGGGTACCCGTCGGATCTCAGACGGGTGTGTGGCGCGATGCCGCACCGTTGTCAGTGCGCGTCTGGCGCGCTGCATTCAGCCTCCCCCCGCCCCCGCGTGAACTGCGATATCGGTGATGCTCGAGCGGGCGACGATGGCCGCATTCAGGCTTGCCATGTTGTGGCCCGTGTCTTCGGTGATTTCCTCGTCCCACGCCTCTGGCCCTGTTTGCAGGCGTCCCCGCTATCCATTGCGTGGATCTTCTTCACTCGTTATGGACACTCTGCGTGCGCACTGCCCCGTCCCTCCACTACCCGCACGCACGCACGCACGCGTCTGCGTGTCTGCATTGGCGCGTTGTCCCCACGGTCGCGTTCTATTCTCGAGGTCGGGTTTCCGCCTGCGATGCGAACTCGTCATTCGAGCCGCCTGTGCGCGGCACGTCGACCTTGAGCCAGTGCGCGAGGCCGTCGTGATGTCTTTCGCGCTTGCTATGGCGGATGTCGGCGAACGTGGTGATAGGCATACGGTCGTTGAAGTTGCGGACGACCAGTTGCGCCGCCGCGTGTACGTCTTCACCACCCATTTGCCGAATACGACCTCCGGTCCTTCAGTACACCTACCCGCGACTCGTGTGGACGACAGGTATTGGAGTAGCACTTGTTTCTTGCGCGCACGTTCGCGTGCTGATGGACAATCATCACATACGGCCGCCCAAGATTGACATGGGTTCGCATTGTAGGTGGTAGTCAGTTGTCCTCGAGAACCGAACATGGATTGTCCAGCCACTGATAGATGATGTCAATAAGGGGTGAAGGGCTCCGTGCAATGGATATCGGTGACGACTTTCATTACAGGAGGAGTGCATAGCGAGAGGGTTATCCGAAACACGGAACTCAGACGTCGCTAGCCTGGATGCGGCCTGAACCGTGACCGTTGCCCGTATAAGCGGCACCGCAATCAAACATCGCGCACGAGCAGGGAGCCAGAATGAGGCGCACCGGGCCTGCACAACGGGGTGCTGTCCCGCGCGGCATCACAACACTCTCAGTCTGATATCTGACGAGTACGCGCGCAGACTGCATGCATGATGGGATAAAAGCGGAGAGGGGACATGCCATGACTCCGCATGGATGGCGTCCCCACGCGTTGCTAGAGCCTAGGCCGAGACAGTCAGACATCTAACCCGCCTTGCACCCCAGTGCGTCGCCCCCACCACTGGCACTGCGCCGTAGGGCAAAGCATACGTCAGCCTGCATTCGGTGCGGTGGGGCCAGAAAGAAGGACGAGGACGAGGATGGAAGGGGAAGACGGCGCACCACGCTGTCGACCTGCGAGTCGAGTCGTACCGTAGGATGACGTGAGGGCCGCGATCCGAGTCGAGGACGCACGGTCTCGCGCATGCGGAGGGCGCCCGCAATGCACGCCTCGGTCACTTAGGCCACTTAGTCGGAAGGGACGCTAGCAGAGATGGCGCGTACGGCGGTGCGGCTGCCTCCCGAATGTCTGCGGGCGCGTGGCGCGGCTGGACGGGAGTGGCGCGGGGCATGCACGGGCTACGCACCGGGCCAACGCGGGTCGTAGAGCCGTATCCTTGCGCAGCTCCTGGAGCGCAGGGAGGCCGGGAAGTGGGGGGCTGGATGAGGGATCCTGGAGCACGGTCGGACTCACGGAGGCGCGGACAAAGGCACGTACGGAGGGTTCGATCGCGGTACACTGGGAGTGAGTAGGATAGCGAGACTGACGAGGGGAGCAGGGGCACACCACAGATTTCTTTGTGGTGGAGCAATGGGCCCGGGTCTGTCAGCAACGCGGACATGCCAGGACGCGTGGTTAAGAACGCACCGGCATCGCCCTGGGCGGCGTGGCCGTTCTGAGTATAGGGATGCATCCCGTCCGAAGCAATAAAAGAGACACGCATGTTCATAGAGAAAAGCGCAGCGTGCACCCCAACGGGCAGGTAGAGAGCGTCGCGCCTGTCCTGATGAGGTGCGTATCGAGGTTTCCGCGCGTCGCATACGGCGGGATCGTCGAGTGCGCGCCAGGTTCTATGCACCCGGTCTCCATCTCGCCCGCGACCGGGCGCAGAGGCGTTTTCCGCGTCGAAGCAGGCGTTGCCCGCACCGTGCTCACTACCCGGGCGCAACGAAAAGCACGTCGGCCTACGCGGTCTTCGGGGTCGAGAGAGACGAGAGTCGTCAACCTAGCTAGAGAAGGCGAGGGTGCAGAGGGTAGCCAGGATGCGGGCAAGGGTGATCTTGCCGTTGGACGCGTCGAGGGATTAGAGCGTGATCGTGTCCACGATTCGGGCGCGGACGACCAGCGGAATGGTACAGGTAGCACGGGCAGAGAGTTGGAGGTGTTGTCCCAGGCGAGCTTCAAGTTGCTTGCGGCGAGCAGAGAGGGTTACAGCATGCGAGTGAACAGACTTAGCGGTGGAGGCTGCGAGGAGCACATGGATGTCGCACTTTCTATAAATGGCAACCCCAGCTTTCGCCCCCAACTTGGGTCATCACGGAATGCACCGCGCTCTGCCTCCTCATGACACTCTACACGGTAACTAGCTTGACGTCATGTAAGGTACGTTCGATGGTGCTCGCCGATGGTACATTCACGCTTAGAGACACAACCCCCTCACTGTGCCCACAACGCCATCTCACCGCAGCCTCACCCTCATTCTGATCACAAACACGATGCTCGCGATATACTCAACGTGCGTGTCCAACCCGTTGACCGTGCCACGGCGTACTCACCACTCACAGCAGTACCTACAGCCGCACAACGGGAACCTGCCCTTCGAGGCTATAGTCCTCGCGACGATGTGCGTAGCCTCTATCACGTCGGATGCGGCGAACTCGGAGATGCCCGCTCTGGAGTTAATGTGGGCCCGCTGTGCAGCTTGGTGGACGGATGCTCCCCGCTGGACTGCTACGCAAACGGTGGCGAAGAGACAGACGGCGCAGATGGTGCAGACGGCCTCGCTTATGTTGGGCCTAACCGCCCATCCCCCCCTCAAAAAGGTTGTGTTTAGAGTCTGCCTACGGGAGACTATGTTGGGCCAGGCAGCAAGGCATGATACTGACACCCAACATGCTTGTGTCACAGTGATTACCGCGCACCCGGTGTAGCAAGGTGGGGTGCAGATGCAGATGCTCGTGCGCGCAGATTGGTCCTTAGGATCAGACAGCGCGCTCTGGCGTTGGCATTCGCCTCCAGTGTGAGGCTCACCATGCAGTCAGTCGTGTTGCACATTTCAGCTTCTGTAGCGCAACTTGAAGACTGCCGTGAATACATCAATCTCGGATTATGACCTGAAGACCTGCATACTGAAGAATATGAGACGTTGAGTACGGCGAGCTAGAGATGGCTATGGCACTTGAAATTTGTCAAATGCGACGATGTAGAGGGCTGAATGGAAGAATCGAACCCACTATCGAGACCTTTGCGACGAAGCAAACATCATACATATCATCGAGAATTCTGCAGATGTGGTGCCGTAGAGATCCGTGCTCATGAGTCTCGTCCGTATCAGACATATCTGCCGTCAAGAGTTTAGATCCACGAACGAGTGCGTGCCAACAACTTGAAGGAGGAGGGTTCATGCAGCAGACCTCTTCACGGGCCGAACCAAGAGTCCTCCACACTGTGGAGCTATCGCCCACAAATGCAGGTCTCCGCCACTTCTTAGGGCGGAAAACGCGCCCCCGCCTCATACAGATCTAGAGTGCATGAGCTCCCCCTTCGACGGTGACCGGTTCCACGGACAACAAGAAGGAACAGCTGAGAACTCACCGCCGCCCCACCGTGCCATGATCTCCACGCAGCCTGCACCGTTGCACGCATATTGGCGGACGTCACACGGCACCCCGATCTCATCCATAACGCCCAGCCTACTAGCAGGAGCACGGCCTCGCGTCATGCTCGTGCCAGTCAAACCTCGCTCGGATACCTGTTGTCCCACAAGATCCAACGGTAAGCACTAGCGTGATAAGTGGGAGGGTGCACAGCCTGAAGCACCATTGAGGGAAGCCTCAGGACCGTTTATCCCTTTCATGAGGCGGACTCAGAGGAAACAGCCTCGAGATCTGCAGATACTGGTAGCGGAGATCTCGGCACTGGCAGGGGACAGAGATGAGCACGACTGGCTGCCGTCCTCTGGGCCCGTGGCATAGCGTTCGGGCGGCCGTCCGGCATCCTCGTATCGAGTCACGACCGCCAAAGTAGAACCGTCCGAGCTGGTGAAGAAGGATAGTAGAGGTCAGTGAGGTGTGCCGGGGAAACGCGATAGCTCGCTGGGATCCACGGCCCACGTACCTTGCGCGTTGCAGTGCACACCGCCAGCAGACACCGCTCGCACGTTGCCCGGTAGCTTCGACGACGGTACGCACCACAGTGTGCGCTGTCCGCTCTGGTCTTCAATAACTTTTGCACTCGTAGCTGAGACAACGAATTCTGGACCTTACTAGGAGTCGTAGGTTGGATTGCGCAGGTCTTCCAGGCACTTGCGTCGCCGCTCGCCGCTTCGCCACCTGAACTTCGTGTCGTATTCACCATAATGCAGACAGGTACATGCCTCGTGCGCTCGTCTCCTCGAGTGTCCCAGTGCGAGCGATCACCCCCGAGGTTATCCACAGATCTTCGCATGCGGACGATGCTGGAGCTTGCATTCTAATCGAGGCCCACTAACCATTCACGGCTCACGCCAGAGAAGACGGGCTTGGTTACACATATAAGTGCCGCCGCTACCACAGCCGGCGTCGCAGTAGCGAGGCAGAACATGACGTGCCGGGTGTGCGAAACGAGACGCGGCCCTGTCCCACGCGGAATCGTAACACTGCTCTGAAACTCGAAGAGTTACCGCGTGGACGATATGAAAGATGCGGATCCAAGCGGCGGAGGGACATACTGGATACTTTCGGCGTGACAAACACCATCCCGCCGTGCATACCCTAGGTAGGATCTGGGTCATTGTGCAAGAGAACGGACAGATCCGGTGCTACAGCCCAAACACCAGAAATAGAGCGTGCCTAAGAGCAAGGCCAGTGCAATGCGATAGGCGTGTTATATTTCACGGTGCAGATAAGAGGACATACCATAGGCAAACACCAATTCGCAAATAAGACGTTGACATCGAAACGCCGCGCGAGCTTGCTGATATTGCCCGTAACGCGCCACGTTGCATATAGCACCAGTGCGTCTGCTACTGGTATTGATCGTCAGCTTGACTGTGCACCGTTGGGCCGGCGCAACACCCGTTGAGCGTGTACTGAACGAGATGTGGGTATCATGCGCTAGCCACTACGGCGCAGGTCATGGACTGTTGATGTGAGAACAGAAGAACAGACGAGATGAACGCACTCACATCTCCCGTGCGGAGTCTATTGATTGCAGCGTAGAGTCATATGCGCCGGTGGTGTCTTGTGCTATGATCCGAATTAGCACTTAGCACCACAGGAATATACATGGTAAATGTATCGACGCACGATGTTGGTCGCAACGGGCGGCACCAGTGACTCTGAGAAGAGGAGAGCCGGCTCAAGGAACATGAGAGAGGAGTCGTTCATTGTGTATCCGTGCAGCACGACGACCACTGGCATCATGAGTCCGTGAGCTCTGCGCGTACCGCCGCGGAGACGCTAATGCTCGTACCTCCCCACAGGAGATACAAGGCGTAGGCCGTCGTGTTCTCAGCGACGTTCAGTGCGAGAGGCATCTGCATACAGCCTGAGTGATCACTCTCTTGATGTCCCCGTCAACTTGCCGTCAACGTACCGCGCATGACTTGCTAAGTGTCATGAGGAGGTAAGTAGATCGCGGTGGACACGTGCATCATGCCGTATACTGCAAGCACCACAGTTACATTTGCCCAAGACCAAATCAACGCGAGTTCCTGCCGGCAGGTGATGAGAATGTCGTAGAAGTAGAGTGTTGGAGGCGTGCGAGACTGGGTGAAGGATGGGTGTGACGGCTACTGATGGGTATGCTTACCCGCGGCCGCGACGAGACGGTGGTCGAGAAGTCTATATATCGAGATAGGGCCCTCAGCTGATATGTGTTACCCGTGTTGGAGTGGACGACGTACACGTATTTGTGCGCCTCCGCTGCAGCTATTGTGAACGGCGAGGAGGCGACGGGCGAATCATCTTGAGCTGGAACAAGAAGTCCGATATTGACACTGGAAGCGCGGTTAAGGATCGCTATGCATAGTGCGCCGTACACTTACGGTTCATTGTGAGAAGTGCACCGCCCGAAGTCTCCGAGAGTACCTGAAAAGACAAAGAGACCGACCATAGATCTCTACATTCCGAAGCTCGATATGGATTGAACGGGCCCTCGCTTGGGTCACGCCATGATCCTTCAATATGAGCGTGAAAATAGACCAGATGGTGTCCTGCTTGAGCAACGTTGACACGTAGTCGTCGAGCAACAAGTGGCTTGCGCTCGGTGGCTCGCTTATGGGCTTTCTGCATATGTGGAGTTGCGCGTTCATGAGAATGTGTAAGAGTATAGATGGAGATGCGCACATACTAGTAGATGGTGGGATAATCGGTGCGGAAACCTCGTCAGGATGAGCCAGGACATGCTGGGGCAGACTTTGGATACAGGCTGCTGCGGCTGTCGGGCAGTCTTGTATAAGAGCAGATCCCGGTCACCTTAGGGGGCAAGTAGTCAACTCAGTAATAACGGAAGTCGACAGTGTTGAATGTATGGGACACATACGCGGGCATATGTCGGATTCAATGGGAACGGGTAACCAGGATATATGTCTCTCTCTCGAGCAGGTAGAACCTGATTATTCGACCGCGCGGACTGTGACATAATTACGAGCAGTGTTTTGGTGCAGCACCACGGTGTCTTCACCGACCTGAGTGACCGTTCCAGAGTACGAGTCTTTGAAGTTCAAATAAATATAATAGCGTGGCAGCAAATCTCACCACAGAGCATCGAGACGTACATTGTACAACGACGAGGAGGGAGGAGGAGGAGGGGGGATCCATTTACAACGACGTGTGGAGGAGCCGTTGGATCGACCGTTTAGGGCAGGGGCGCTTCGCTGCGTGGAAAGTCGCGTCTCGAGTCGTCCTGATCTTGCGTCTGTCCTCCTCCTCCTCCTCCTTCTCCCCCGCAAATGCTGATGAACTCCTCAAATGATTGGTGACGGGCGGGCCAGCTACCGAATCTTACTCCAACGCATCGCCGGCGAACTAGTGGGAGTGGTCGCCGACGAGATGTCTGTCCTTATCGCCTAAGCCGCGTTGCGAGCCTCCATTTCCAAGTCGCACACTTGCGCCGTACCACTAGGACGTGCAACCCTCAGCCTGCGTTCTGCTTCAGCAGATAGCCGCTATTTCGATGATTTCAGGGCTATTCACGCATGCATGCCCTCGTACGATCGGGACCGTCTCGTTGGAGAGCTACACGTGAAGTGACATGCGACGGGGGTCAAGGGTGCGCACGGATTTGCTCTTCTCTTCCTCCATTCCCTATTCCCTACACGTTGTTGTCTCTGTGGCTATCACGTTTGCCGTGACTCCTTCATGCGCAGTCCTCCTGTCCGCTCTCACTACGCTGTCCGGCGCGGTCTTGTTTAGCCGTCCAACGGGCCAGCCGTCTGCTCCTCCCTTGCAGTGCTGCAGTAACGACAACTACTCGGCATGATTATACATTGAGCGAGCTGAGCTTATATACGAGCACTCTCAGATCCGATCACTGTGACATGGAGCTGCACTGTATCGTCAGACTAGGATGGACAATCACCGGCAACACCAACACATAAACCCGTCTGCGCTGTGCCAGTACGTAGTGCTGCCGTCTCAGTGATCATTCCACGACTGTTTGACTAGTTGCCCAGCAAGTGATGATGCGCCGCTCATCCGACACTGACTTGCCATCTTCTCCGCCTCCACTCGCCGACGAGGCGGTACCGGTGAGTGGTCCCTTTGCACATCTCGGTCTGAGGTTCACATAGTGACCCTCCCATGTTATCACAGCCCGCCAGTGCCCAACGGAAACCCTTAAACTGTACCGAGGGATGTGCGGCCTCTGGATATGCGAAGACGACGCCGACATACAGCCTGCTGACCCCTTCAATGCTTAGCCATGAGCGCTAGTTGTACAGTGCACATAATGGTTCGGCTCCCTTGATTCCGAGGCTCTTAGTCCGTCTCGTAGATGGAGATAAGCGGCCATTGCCGCGTTGCGCGCAGGTTTACTGTCTGACGCTCTCCCCGTATGTGCCTATCACATCGCCTCAGGGTCACGGTAAGCCTCTTCACGGGCTTGCTCGTATGTTTCACAATGATCGGCGAACAGCCGTGTTGGGTTGCCAGCAGTGCGCGGACTGCGTTGAGATGCAGAGTGGCCACAGAAGGCCATAATCCCCGCACTGCATCGCTCGTCAATACTTGACCGTATGCCTAAAGTGTACAGGACAGGACTCAAGCCGCCAGGCGAGCATCAACGCGACGACGCGCCTTGTCTCGAGGATGACCAAAACGCGTGGAGCATCGAAGGTAATGGAAGGAACCGGAGGATACTCCTGCCCTTCGCGTCGTTCATCAAACTGCGGCCAATTCACTGCTGGCGTTGGCAACTACACAGCCTGGAGGATGGGACTCATGAAGCCTCATAGTCGCCGCAGTGGCTTAAGAACTCAGCGCGGAGATGTTTGCTCCATCACTGCGTGGCTGCCGTCAAGACCCCTCGCCATGGCCGCGTGTACGTGTTTCTGTGCATCCACCAACCCCTCACGGCGACTCACCTCATCTATCGGATCCCTGGGATCTTCGGCGATTGCGTCGTCACGGTCAATGCGGCAGAAGGTGAGCTTGACGATTTTGCGGGCGAGCCCTCACTGACTTCGTCCGACAGCATTGTACTTCTACGACATTCCGTTTTTGCCGCCAGGAGGCGAATCTCATCTGGTGGCGTGAGCGCTGTTCAGTGTAACACGGAAGTAAGCGATCGCAAGCCGTCGGCCTACAAGCAGCGAAATGACCGGTTCGTTGTGAAGTTGGGGTCGCAACGCGAGCGAGCAGCTGTCTCGCGGATACTCTCGTTCTCCGCGCGACATGGTACGCCACGGGGTGCATCCGCGCCTTCGCGCGAACGATGCAGAGAGACTTGTCACGCACCAGCCTCTAACTCATGACTGTACGCCCCGATGGATGAGAAAGCGGACACCGTCAAGTTTACACCTGCAGATCAAACTCTTCCGGGTCGAAATGCAGCGAGTCGAGGCGCATCTCCACCTCCAGCTCGTGCCCGGTCCCGAATGGGTCCTCCGCTGGCGTTAGACCCCGAGTCCGTTAGGTACCTGTTTTCTGGTATGTCTGGTATGTCAACTTCTCATGCCCTCGCACACTGGGCTGACACCGCGTACCTCAGCGTCATCTTAATTGCGAACACTGTTTCCCTCGCGTGTTATATCCCTGGCGTGCGTATGGCGTCCCGTTCGTCACGTCTATCGCATGTCGTCACCTCCGCCGACAGCTCGCGTATGCAAACAAAAGCCAGGCAGTGATGAGTACCATCCGTTCCCCGTAGCTTGACAACAGTTTCACTGTCCCGGCTTCTGCTCAACGTACCGGCTAGCGGGTCCGACATTCTCTCAGACGCTGTTCTCAGCTGATGGACCCATGGACTGGTAGATAATAGCCGTCGCCACGCTCCGCGCACATGCGAGTCAAGCCAGCGGATACGACTGCCTCTATCAATGCTGTGTTTCTAGCTCGTACCCGTCGACACAAAGTTTGTACGTTCACCCAGCCCTTGCGCCTATATTGCGAGTCTAACGTAGGCCGTAGCATGAAGTGACGACTCTAGTGCGAATGGGCATTCCAACTGGCCCCGGCTGCGTCTAATATCCCACTGCATCAGCTCATGCATGATGCGAGTATTCATCTCGAATGGGCCCTCCCCGATGCACTGTTCAGTATATCAAAGAACCAAACGACCAAGCAGCAGAATGACCGGTTCGTTGTGAAGTTGAGGTCGCAACGCGCGCGAGCAACTGTCTCGCCGATACTCTCGTTCTCTGTGCGACACGATACACAACGGGGAGCATCCGCGGCCACGCGCGAAGCATGGCAAGGGACTTGTCCTTTACGAGCCTATGACTCATGGACGGTACGCCCTGCTGCGTTATGTCGCGTGTTCCTCCTCTGATTGCGAGTTGGTTAGGTACCGTTTATTTCTGGTGCGAGCTGGCAGCTTTCTATGCCATCGCGCTCTGGAGCTGACACCGTATACCTCAGCATCGTCTTGAGTCTTGATCGCCAATTACGGGCCACATCCCCAACGTGCGTATGGTGTCCCGTTCGGCATGTCTATCGCAAGCTACGATGGTGATAGTGTATGTTCGTCGCGTCTGTGCTGCAATATCGGTCAAGCGATGAATAGCATTTCCCGCAGCTTAACGACGGTTTCGCTGTCTAGGCTTCTGCTCAACTTGCGCGGTCTAGCGTGTGCGTCGGACGTTCTCTCCGCTGAGGGCCCCACAAGTTCCGGGAGCCACTTATCAACTCTTGACTTCTCTCAATTCGTCGGTACGCTGGGGAACGTGATGGACGACGGCATTTCAGGCCTCGATGAAAAAGACATGAAGATGGATGACGTCGTGTACGCGGGAACTACTACTGCGACGGACATTGAGCTCGAGCCCGTTCGTCGGACATTGCAGAGCGTAAGCTGGTCCGTGGGACACAGTGACAACCATGAACATGCGTCCGAAGAACTGCAGACAGACATACCTACCATGCTTCGTCGATTTCGCTCAAGGTGCTGGCACTGCATCTTTGCGAAAGTCTTAGGCCATACTCACACCGGAGTGGGGCGTAAAAAGCATGATATACGTGAATATGTAGTCGTAATATGACATATAAATGCGCGTGACTCTACATGATATACCGTAAATGCACTGAGCAGCAAGATAGCGTGGGGAGAGCAGTAACGGCGACGTACGAGACGTTGATGACGACGAGGGGAAGAGGAAGGGAGATGATAAAGTAATGCTGCGTGACACGATCGAGTGTGAGGCACAATGCAGTTGCGGAGGAACAAAGGTCCGATTGCGGGGCATTGGAAATTGGGGATGAGTTCGGAGAGAAAACAAAGGTATCTCGAGATGCAGGTGCCAGCGCGCGCGTCATGAGTTTGGAAGGGGAGGAGGGGCCATGGGCGACACCACCCGCGAATGAGACTCTGCAGACGCAGACCCACGCGTAGATCCGACAAGCTGAACGCTCGTCGAAAGCAGCGCGCGCAGCTCCAGGATACATTCGGCGCACCGCGCATGCACCTCTCGTGCATTCTCGAGCAGGGGCCGGATATTCTCTGGTGTCATCGCTAGCTTCGACTCGCTCAGGCCCGAGATACCCAGGCCGGGTTCCGGGCTCGTGATACCTGGCGGCGGCGCGGAACGCACACTCCCTGTCTGTGGACCCTTCGGGACGTGCGGACGCGATCCGCTCGACTGGCGTCGCGAGCTCGGGCTTGGGCTCGGGCCAGAGGAGCGCTCCGTACCGCGCGACGGAGGGCGGGCTTTTCGATTAGTGAGTTGCTTGAACCGTGACGTCGGCGAGCTGAGCGGGTTTGTAGGTGGGGGGAGGACAGAGGTCGAGCGGCGAGGCGATGGCTCGGGGCTCCACACGGACGACTGCGAGGCTTCTGGGGAGCGTGGGGTGATGGGACGGCCGTGAGGCTGTCGCTGCGTGAGGTAAGGTGACTTGCCTTTGCCTCGATCCTTCTTCAGCCGGCCGCGGACCGTCGCTGTGCCCGTCGTGTCCGGTGCTGGTGGCCCCTCCAAGAGCTGTACCGCCGCCTTCTCCAGATCGAATGCCGTCTCGACTTGGTCCCAGTCTTCTTCGCCCTCTTCCTCTGTCATCCGGCTCGGTCCCGCTGAGGTCGCAGAGCTCGGGTTCGACGAGCGCAGGTCGTCCGAGGACTGCTCGTTGCTGGTCGCGTTCGCCTTGCTCTTCTGGCCGATGCGGAAGATCGACGCGAGGGAGGGGCGGCGGGGCGATGACCGATGGAGAGACATCGACGTACCGTACGGTGAAGTAGGCTGCCTGTCCTTCTCGCGCGTAGATTTCATCGACTCTGGGCCAGTACTCGTCTTCGCACGCCGTCTCTGTACAAGACTCTGGTGCCATGACTCCGTGGTGACGTTGTTCATCGAGCTCTCGGTGCTGGCAGATATGGAAGTCGTCGACGGCGGGACAGGAGACAGCGACGGCGGCGGAGGTGGGTTCTCAACGTAACTCTTCTTGAGGCTCTTGAGCATGTCACGGATCCCGCGCATCCCCAACTTGCTGCTCCTCCGCTTCTGCTTCTTCGCCGCCGCTGCCGCTGCCGCCGACGCGCCAGACCCGCTCGCCTGCGTACCTTCCTCGCTCGGAAGAGTGATGGTGCTACTCATCGGGTCGCCCCAGTGCCACGTGCGATTGACCGCGCCTGGGTGCGCGTGCCACTCTTCCTCGGGGATGGGCAGTCGCGAGTCCATGCCGATGGTCGTAGACGTGTCCGGGTTGTTGAGCATCTCGCGCAGAAGAATGAGCTGCCGCGAACTCAGGTCGTGCCTACCCGTCGATGCACGCCAATGCGCCGTACTCCCAGGGCTCGCAAGCGGGGGCGAGGTAGCAATCCCCGGGCTAGCGATGACAGGTTTGGGTTCGTCGCCGGCAAGCGTGACCGCGCGTTCGCGACTCTTCCTTCCGTCAGGGATAATCGCCGGCGCTGAGGAGGACGCCGAGTCTGGGGGCGGCGAGGTCGGTGCGGATGTAGGATGAGGAGGGGCGCCGCTCCCCAGCTCGATGAGCAGCTCCGCGCATTCCCACGAGATCTGATACTTGCTCTCGACATTGTGAAAGGCGAGAATGAGCTCGTGGGGCGTCTGCGGGGCGGGCGACGGTGCAGGGTTAGTGTTCGAGCGTATCCGCGACGATGGCTTCGGCAAGCCGAACAGCGTCGGCGTGAGCGCACGGGCATGGGGGCCGGGCGGCTGGTTGCCGTACATGACGGACTGGATCTCGCCGACCAGCGAATGGTACGTTTCCTGCAGCTGCTTCAGCTCTGTCAACCGTACCCAGCAGTCAGTCATCAGCGACCACGAAGAGCAAGGCACGACTCACGTTCAATGCTCGCCGCAAACTCGCGTACCATCCCCAGATCCCTACGCAGCCCGACCTGCGCCTGGCTGATCCTCGCGGGGATCTTCAAGTCGCCAAGCGAGTTGCGCCGCGGGACCGCCGCGCCCGCCGTGCTCTCCAGCTCCTTCGGGGGGTGCGTC
>MPVS01000347.1:0-22401 GCA_001931775.1 Fomitopsis pinicola
GCTAGCACTCGAGCAAGCGCTGAAAGCAACCGGTACACACCCCCTCCCCCGTGCGAATTGCTTCGGGCGTCGCCCGGGCATCCATTTCGGGAAGTCGCACGGCGCTCGCGCACGCACAGGCTCAAGTGAGCATTGCAATGGTCGTGCTGCGATGTATCTACAATACAACAATCTACGCAAAAGTTACTTTACTGTATGTGCCTCGGCGTGGTCTCTTGGAGCTTCTACCTACTGTAATAGTAATACTAGTTGCCCTGTCCCTTTTCACTGCCGTTTTGAATGGCTCGATTGCGTCGCTATCTGGTAGTGAATAGTCTGCCCGGAAATCATCGGTGACACTCTGTTGAATCCCCAGGTACTGCTCCTCAGCCCGAGAGATGAACATATTGATGATCATCTGTGCTGGTACTGGCATGAGTATATCTTCAGAGCCGTCCTCTGGGGATACAAGATGGTGCAATATCAGATGTAGGTGAGTTGTGTATTTCCAGATGGTCTGTGGATGACCATGCACTGAAGGCTGGCATATAGTGCAGTGAAATGGAGTGTTACTGCACTTTGTCTGGCCTGGATCAACTGGATCCACATAGTGCATGCCCTCATAATAATATGGGCAATTGCTTGTGACTTTTGGCTTGCCATTCTTATTGAAAAGAAGGTGAGTTGTGCAAGTGCCTTCTCGTCCGCAGTATCCACATGGAAACAGCCCAACCTAACAATGAATATCAGTATAATTCTGGAAATTTTTAATTCAATCTTACCTCTGATTTGAGGTCATGTTGAGGAATATCTCTCAATGCAAAGAGAATGTGTTTTGCTACGTGCTCTCTCATTTTGCTGAGGGGTAGACAATCCTGATCATGCTTTGTACACAGAAAGCACTGAACCTTGTCCTTTGACTTAGGCTTGGGCTTGGGCTGCAGATGCTCAGGTATGTCTGAGACAACAAAATGGCTTTTGCCTGCAATATCCTGGTATGGTAGACCCTCAGGAGTATTTAGCTCAGGCAATTGAGCCATATTTGCTAATGCATCTGAAGATTCAGGATCAAGTGCATCATATGCTGCAGACAGTGTCTGGGACAGTTGCTTCTCATCGAGATGCCAAGTGACCTTCAGAGATGGCTCATGTGGTATCATCTGTCTGTATGGCTGAACAGTGGGTGATAGTGGAAACACAAGACTGCTTGGTACCTCCAACACAATATGACGCTTGGTCATTGTTTTTCCAGTTGTGGATTGTAACTGAAGATAATGACCACTCCACTGCCAACTCAAAGGCAGTGAAGTACTATCTATGTGTTGGAGTTCAAGTATCTGGCCTTGAACAGCCACTTTTGACTTTGCATCAAAGAAGGTATTAGCATCTACTGAGAACTGTGATGATGATGAAGTGCCAGTATGGAAGCCAGTAATCTCAATCACTGCAAGTGCAAGTTCTGACTTGATTCTCACAAGTACTGCAGCAATATCTCCACTCTTGACCAAGTCATCTGACTCTAGGTTTGGCTGGTCAAGAGAGCTGGATTGTCTTTGCAGATCTTCCAATGCAACTCCTCTTGCTCTCAAAGTCCGCATTGTGACTTTCTTTGCACGGTTTGAGCAGAGATTCGCCACAATGGAGGATTTGTAGTAGGATTTACCACCATGTGAAAGTGTACGAGCAAAGGGTGAGGTTGTTTTATTACTCTCTTCTTCAGGAGTAGGATCAAAGTAGTCATCAATCTCAACACCCAGTGCTTCAATACCATCCTCTGCAGGGCTCTCTGGCACAGCATTATTCTGTATGCTTTCCTCATGAAGCTCAGAACGCTCATCATCATCTGCAGCATTTACACCAACATAATCTCCCATAGGTCTCAGGAGATCATGTCTCTCATCATTGAACATAGCAGTTTGAATCTCTGCATGTTGCTCAGGGTAATATTCATGCAGTAATGCATTGGCAGCCTCTCTCCCTGCCTCCCACATCTCTGAGAGATTCACGTGTCCTACACAGACATCCCCATTCCAAGAGCGAGGGTTGACATGATCTATGCCCATTGCACCCTGAAGACTCAACCTGCGATGACCTCTATCTAACTCAGGGTGGCGCTGAAATGCTGCATTCAACAAAGTAGCAGTGCTGATCTTACTTGAGAGCTCATCAACATCAAAGTTGCGTGCATGGTCCAAGGTTCTGCAATCTGCAAAGAGCTGCTCAAGACGATCTGTACCCTCAAGTATGATATGCAGAGGCAGATCTGAGTTGATGAGCTGACAACGAGCAATTGTAAACATGACATTCTTCACCACTGCTTGTGTGTCATGATAGAGAGCTCCTGTGAGGCATGCTGTCCTGTGTTTTATATATGTGGATGCAGCAAGATGAGCAAATGTAGACAGTGACTTGACTTGTTCAGAGAGGCTCATGTCCACAGCTATGAATGGAGTCAAGAAATGCCCCATCATCTTTGCCATGAATTTTGTTGACTTAAGATGACGAGCCTCTGAAGGGCTGGATAGCTCAGGGACTTTCTCAAGCTCTAGCAGGTTTTGCAGCAAAAGGACAGCCTTTGGAACATTTTGCTTGTCAGCAGGATCAAGCAGCCTTTTTGCTTTAGATCTTGTCATCCCAGGCAAATGACAAAGCTGCTCCTCAATCAAGGCAGTTGTGAGATGATCCCCAAAGATGGTGATGCCCTTAGGACTTCTCAACAATGTCCCAAAGCGCTTGAATATATGCTTAGGATCACATGTGCCTGTGATTCCACCTGACGAGGTAAAGGTGTTCAGACCAGGCATGCCAGCTGTCAACAATCATATGATCAGTAACTATCTGAATATATACTCAATTAAATACTGACCTAGCTTTCTGCCCAGTGGACTGTTTGGATCCAGCTTTGTTGTCATGCATAGGAGATGTTTGGCTAAGCGGAAGGAAGAGTCTCCATCACTTGCAACAGCCCAAATGGGGCCATGTGACTTAGCACCATGTTCATGTTTCTCCCAGCTTGCCAATAAGCTCTTGATCCAAGACATCAATTGCTCTCCCTTTTCTGTCTTGTCAGATGGTGACAAGACAATTGGGACAGGACTGTAATGGTCCTTCTGTGCATATGGAGCAATAGCCACAACAGTAGCATCACTTCCATAGCAGAGCTTGCCTTGATCAACAAGATCTCTCAATGTCTCAATAGCCTCAACACTGTCACATGTCATTGAGATATTCTGTCCATGTTCACGGCAGAATCCCAAGACTTTATCTCTTTCAGGACAGTAGCGACAACGGCCTTCAATTGCTATCCCATCAAACATGAGGACATTTCCAGGAATTGCAGCATTGCCTGCTGAATCCAGATGAGACTTAGAACTTGGCCTTATATCAGGATTCATGAAAGCCTGAATATTGGCATCAAATTCATCTTCAGAGGGTTTACCAATGGATACTCTCATCCTAGGTATTGGACAGTGGCTTCTCACAGTCCTATCTGATGGTAGGCCATGAGACTTCTGCAGAGCATAGAGTAGTCTTTGACCACCAAGAGCCTTTGCAATGAATGCAATATCAAGGTCATCTTCAGTAAACCCTGAACGAGGTGCATATAAGCCATCAAGTGCTCTTTGAAGCTGCACAATGATAGCACTAGGTGATGAACCATGCCTGAGAGCAACTGATAGTAGTCTTCTCAATGATGAAAAGTCATGATTTGCTAGCATGACCATGATACGCTGGTAGTCAGCTATACGACGAGTAGCTGTGGCTAAACGCCTCTTAGCATTGGCAAGCTGACTATGAAGTTGATTCATGTTTTGCCTCATCTTTTTCATCATCTGTTTGACTTGCTTATGGCTCAGGAATTCCCAAGGAGTATGTGCCTTGGCCTCCACAGCACGCTCAACAAAATCCTTGAATTTCCTGCTGTATTGTACCCCTTGGCAAGCAATACAAGACCACCCATCTGACCCACTTACAGGGTGGTGACATGCATCAGATCTTAGTCTCATGGTATCTGGCTTGTCTCCAAAGGAGATGGGTATCCAGCCAGCATCATGGGATGCATGAAAGGCATATGGATATGTTTCCCAGATTGAGCCAGCATCCCAGTGTATGAGAACACCAGGGCAAGGTATAGGAGTGCCCAGACTGGCACCACCCTCAGCTCTAGAGTCTCTACACAACTCCATATGAAACTGCCCTTGGCCAGTTGGGCTAGGCGGCTCTGGACTGGATGGAGGTAACGAGCTCTTGCTCACGGAACTCACGGAACGAGAACGGCGACGACGACCTCCGCCGCTCGATGTACGAGAACGGTGCGATGGCAGCGGAGATGGTGCCCGTTGACGAGAACGGCGCGATGGTGCCGGAGATGGCGTCCGTTGACGAGGCAGAGGCTGCTCGTTCACCGGAACGGCATTGATCTGTGAACGACGGTCAGCAACCATCTGATAGCAGAGAAAACACTCACGAAATTCTCGATCTGAACATTCGATGTTGTAGGCACTCCCTGTGCTGCATCGAGCATCTTCTGCCTCTTGGCATTACATGCGACTCGATGCTGCAGGAACGGCCCTGGGTGACCGAGACGAGTCAGCTTGAACGTTTTGTGGCAGAGATCGCAAGTGATCTGGTGATAACAGCCATCCTCTACGAAAACCGTATAGAGCGATGTACCGTTGTTGAGATCGACTTTGACGGGTTCCGTGACGGTTGAGCGATGAACGCGAGGCATTGTGGCGGAGAGCGTGGGTCAGTGGGAGACGGAACGGCGGGGCGATGGTGGTACGGAGCAAGTACGGAGGCAGGGAGGTTGTCGAGCGATGTTATCGATGGGCTATGTATGAGCAAAGCGCCGTGCCGTTTCCCGGAATGGATGCCCGGGCGACGCCCGAAGCAATTCGCACGGGGGAGGGGGTGTGTACCGGTTGCTTTCAGCGCTTGCTCGAGTGCTAGCCCCTTGTATCTACCTACAATCCCTCAGGTCCCCCCTCAAGCCTTGGACCCGTGAGTGCTAGTGGTACCCTGAGAGCGAGCTTGATACCTCACCGCTTACTACCCAGTCACAATCCGTCGAGTCCTGGGCCATCTTGCGGCACATCCTCAGCAGTCCTGGTGACTTGCGCTGTGCCGGAGCCGATGTGTCGCTACACGATGAATTGGATCATTGAACTGTGATTCCATCCGAGTCCAATATCGCAGTGCGTATACATAGGATCATCAGAAATGACAAGCGAAATGACAAGACCCAGAACAGTGTCCATGGATCTGTACGAGGTCACCACAACCAGCTCGACTCTGCCAGCGGACCCTAGCCGCAGTCACGGGTGTGTCCCCGTGGAAGTATGCGAGCGGATCATAGACCACCTAGCATTGGAACTTGGTCCGGACGACGTGTATCCCCGCAGAGATCACCTGCTGTCGACCCTCGGTGCCTGTGCGCTGGTATGCAGGGATTGGTACTATCTCACATGGTATCACCTCCACCGCCACATCCAGCTACAAGACCGAGAAGCAGTTCTATGGCTTCGCAAGACGCTGAACGAGCGGCCACGTCTGCGGGATTTTGTCCAGCAATTGACCATCACAGGCAACGCAATCCCGGAAGGATGTGGATCTGTTCCGCACCTGGGAGCATTTGCCGCGATGCTCGCAGGCAGGGTCCCCAATGTCACAATCCTAGCAATTGAGGACGCAGTATGGACCGTCGGCGCCACTCGTCCAGACGACTTCACCTACTTTGCGGCCTTTCGCTCTGTGGATACCCTTGTCCTGGACGGCATTACTTTGTCCAGCATCTGCCAATTGGCCCGTCTCGTCTCGGCTCTCCCAGTGCTAGACACCTTGGTGTGTGAACAGGTTGACTACGTGCACGCGGGCCGCGATAAGCGAACAGCCGGTTCCATACCTCTCCCTTTTCACCATACGTACCTGCACCGCCTCGAGACAGGCTGGGTCGCGGCAGAGGTCGAGGAGTTCTTTGTTCGACTCTGCCAAACATGCACAATTCGTTTTCTTACCATTGGGCTCGACCCGCGGTCACTCCAAACCTCGGGGATTGGAAGAAGCCAAATGATGCTAGACGCATGTGCTGCATCGCTACAATCTATTGAGCTCGACATTCACCACGACTTTCCTGTTGCCAGCCATGCAAAAGGCGTTGTCGGTAAATACCCCACCAAACTTCTTGCCTGCCAGTGATTGCAGCTAAGTGCATGATATAGAGCGGCACTACAACCTCTCCCGTCATTCAGAGATACAGAGTCTGAAACTCTCGCTGCACTCTCCTGGAACAAACGAGTTGTCGTGGCTTTCTCCCATCATATCCCTTGCAAATCCTGCACATCTGCGGTCACTCGAAGTCGCATTGGTAAATGATGACATTGAGGGGTTATTGAAGATACTAGATGATTCCCCCGTCTTAACGCAAATAGACGATACACTGCAAGAGGCGCGTTTTGCTTGCATTGCACCCTTCTACGTGCGCATGAGTCTCATCAATTCCTCGAAAGCCATCGACGAACAGATCTTCGTGAAGGGGTCAGTCAAAGCAGAGTGGAACCGGTGGGATGAGTTGATTAGGCGGAAGATGCCGATGTCTGACAGACGAGGCGTCCTGAGGTATGCAGTATGAACAACATCGAGACATGCCTACTGAAAGCAGCAACAGTGCTCCAATCGAGACTCCCACTTCATGGGCGCAGAGATAGTGATTTCAGGAATACCTCGGGGTCGTATGGTGGGAATAAAACTATCGAACTAAGTGTTGCTTGGATGTGGCGGACACATAATGTACTTGACCAATGCGTTGAGCCTTATCAAGCTACATACAGCCGGATTTGCGGCATATTCAGTCCAAAGGCGGCCGCAGTACGCACCTACGGGTCACAGATGGCCTGAGTGGGCTATATTCGGTCCCGGGCCACAATTCGCTGTTGTTTTGACCTTGATAAGTGTTCACCCATTCTCCCAGATGTCTTCTCCCGTCGGCTTCGATCCAACTTCGCGCCGAGTCAACAACCGTTCGGTGGAGTCTGACGGGGAGAGGGCGTGTACTCCTGTGGCTATGACGTAGATGGTTTGAGGTTACACTCTTATGACGTAGACGTTTTTCTCGTTTTCCTTCCCTTTTCGGTCTTTGGTTCGTTTTCCTTCATATTTGTTGCATCCCCTCTCCATTCCAAGTTCTAGACTGGTTCTCTGGCTTCTGTTTGCATTCCTGTCTCGGTGGTTTCTGGCTCCGGCGTGCACGTATAAGAAAGCGGGCCTGCGCCGTCAAATCCATCACCTTTCTTCTCCTCGAACTTCAAACTCCCCTCTCAGAGACTCCCGTGCGCACGAGCAACGCAGGAGTTGCGCATGCAGTGATTGCCTTCGTAAGCTCTTGGTGATAGCTCAGTACCTCCTCTCGCCCTCGCTTTCTGTTCGTCTCGTTCTCGTCTCGTCGTCCTACTCAATCGTGTTCTCGCTCGTACACGGCCACTCTATTCATTACTCGCCGGATGTCCCATACAGCAGCTTCCTAGTACCGCCCACCCCACCAGTGCTTCCACTCTCATATCCCGCGGACAGCGTCGCCTTGATTCTCTTCTGACAGCGCGGTCGTCGTAAGACGTGACGCTTCGAGGAGGATCCCAGTATACACGTGGCGGCGGTTGTTTGGATCCCAAGCCTCTGGTAAATAGTCCGGAAAAGGGAATCATGAGATCAATGTGCTACGGGCGCTCACCACATCCTTCGCCCGCACATGGCACCGCCGCTTTCTCCTTCAGTGACTTCGCCAATCCAGCAGCCTCCGCATAGTGCTGGTCTGTCGTACAGAGGTATGCAGCAGTCTGGAAATACTCTCTGGTATATTTCTGACAATTTGTGTCGGTCTCAGGCCTCCGCGCGGCGATCGACCCACAGTCTATCCCGTCGCCCGTTGACGCAATAGAGATCGACCGCGAACAATGGGACGACCAGCCATTTGGAACACTTCCGGGAGGACATGTCCCGCTGACTACGACGGACTATGTTACTATTGACCAAGGTACGCAGTACTTCGATGCACTCCTACCTGCGCTAACGTATGCGCAGGGAACTCCTCTCCCAGATTTATCCGCGTATCGACAGGGAACATGCCCAGCACGTCTCGACTCGCCTCGGACTGTCAGGTTCCTCTTGCAGCAGTCATTCATCCTCTTGCGGACCAAGATCCGAGGGAGGAGCCCGTTCCTCTCGTCGACACCGGTGACATCGGCCCTGCGCGGTGCGCACAGTGCCGGGGGTACATCAACCCGTGGTGCAAATGGGTCGCAGGTGGCATGCGGTGGAGGTGTAATCTATGCACGCATGAGACACAAGGTGCGTACCACACTGCGCAGCATCCCGAGGCCGCTCTCAACAGGCAGCGTAGTGGCACCCGAGTACTTTTGCCACCTAGACGCCAATATGACGCGGCTAGACCACCTTCAACGGCCAGAGCTCAACAAGGGCACCGTCGACTTTGCTGTCCCGAAAGAATACTGGGCACCGCAGCCGGAGCCACGCATAGAAGCTCTGTACCAGCCTATCGTCCCGACCTCGGCCTTAGAGTCGCGGCCTCCTGAGCCGATGCGCTACGTATTCGCCTTCGACATCTCCCAAGAAGCTATGCAATGTGGCTTCACCCATACCGCATGCCTGCAGGTCCTCGACCTCCTGTACGGGTACGACGCGCAGGACGGGACGCATGTCGAGCCGTGTTTCCCGGAGCGAAGCCAGGTCTGCATCATCTCGTATGACCGGGAGATTCAGTTCTACGACCTATCAGTACGCACGCGCCCGTCGCCTGGTGTCTGAGCTGAGCTGATGCTTGGTGCTGCAAGCTTAGCCACGCGGAGCTGACAGCCCGGCCATGTTAGTCCTCTCCGACCTTGGGGACATCTTCGTGCCCATACTGGATGGTCTGTTCGCTGACGTCCGACAGTCACGGTGAGGACATTCGTATCGCATGTACGCGCACACTCACACTCGCCCAGGACCCTCATCACAAGGCTTCTCACAACACTGGGCGACGCTAGCATTCGTCCGGTCGAAACTGAAGCCGCACTGGGCTCTGCACTTGCGGCATGTTTGGCTGCCCTGGTACGTCCCTTGTCCCCTCGTAATTACTTGCGATCGCTGACTCCGATAGGCTGGGAAAGGCGGTCAGGTGCTCGCTTTCCCCGCTGCCATACCTACTCTCGGTCTTGGCGCGCTGACGACGCCGGAGGACGTCTCCGCCCATATTGGCACCGAAAAGGAGAAGAACATCTTTGCTCCGAGGAACGAAGATTGGCAGGAGCTGGGTGAGCAGTGTGCAGAACAAGGAATCGGCGTGAACCTGTTCTTCGCGAACAACCGGCCTGTCGATCTAGCGTCAATATGTGAGTGCTTTGTTGTCTGATATGTTAGATGCTCACTACGTGCGACGCAGCGGTGGTCTCGTCGGTGACCGGCGGGCAACTCTACTTTCATCCACGGTTCGATCCTGCGCGCGATGGCCTCGTGTTACACTCCGAACTCAGGAGACTGGTGCAACGAGCCACTGGCTACTCGTGCCTCATGAAGGTCCGCTGCTCACAAGGTCCATTCCCTCTACCCGCTTTCCTTCACCACCGCCTTACCCTGTGACTTGCAGGACTGCGCATCACAGACTACTATGGCAACTTCTACGAGCCACCCACGTCCGAGCTCACCTTCGGCGTCCTCGACGCAGACAAGGCTATCTCTGTTGTCCTGGACCACACCAAGTCGCTTACAGAGGGCGAGTTCGCATTCATGCAGAGCGCCGTGTTGTATACGAGCGCTGCCGGCGAGCGCCGCGTGCGGGTGTGCAACCTAGGTGTACCAGTCGCGGGTATGGCGGGAAATATATTCCGGTTCGCGGACATGGACGTGGTGGTGTGTCATTTGCTCAGGGAAGGTGGGCTGCTAAGTATCGGAGGCCGTGGGTGGGGTGCTGAGGACTATGGCAGGGATACACAAGATGCGCACTCAGAAGATCGCGAAGATCCAGGAGCAGCTGACGGACAAGTGTGCAGCGATCTTGCTCGGGTACAGGAAGTGGTGCGCTGCATCTGCAGCAGCATCCCAGGTACGGCTTTCTGGCATGATGTGTTGAAGCCTCGCTTACCCCACTGCTGTAGCTCATCATCCCCGAAGCCTTCCGAGCGCTACCACTCTACACCCTGGCGATCATGAAGTCTAGACCGCTAAAAGGTGTCTTTTCTTCCTCCATCTGTGCACTTCGCGTCTCATAGGATGGTCTCAGCTCAGAACGTGGTGACCGACGTCCGCGTGTACCATGCCCACAAGGCTATGGCCATGAGTGCTCGTTCGACGATGCAGCACCTGCATCCTCGCCTAATGGCCCTCCACGACCTCACCATGCGAGCGGCCATGCCAGACCCGACGACGGGGCAGATACGTATGCCCGGGCTCATGCGCGACAGCTACATCTTCATGGAGTCGTACGGGATCTACCTTATAGGTGTGCTTCACGACTTACAGAATGGGGCCGGGAGCTGACGTGAGGTGGACTAGACAACGAAGAGCTCATGGTACTCTGGATTGGCTCGGATGCCTCACCGCAGCTACTTAAGGACCTGTTCGATGTCGACGACTTCTTGCACGTCGATCCCACCATCGTTCGTATGCACATATACCTTCCTTCTACACATACTGATCATTCGTTCGGCAGACACAGCTCCCCGCTCTCTCCACGAGACTCTCAGAGCAGGTTCACAATATTATCAACTACCGGCACGCGCAGCGAGGCTGGACGCCCAAGCTGTCGATCGCACGGCAAAACATGGACGGGGCAGAGCTCGAGTTTGCGGACATGCTCGTCGAGGATAAGAACAACGCGGCAATGTCGTATCTCGACTGTACGCACTTTCTGTCCGTTTTTGGCTTTGCTCCGGCTGACGAACGCCCCCCTAGATCTCTGCCTGGTACATAAGCAAATCAATGCGGAGGTGTGTAGATGACAGTGGGCCGAGACGTAAGGCTGACGCGCTTGTGTAGCTGACAGGAGGCTCGACAAATCATAATCGTGGCAGTTTCAAATCTGCGCCGTGGTAAATTGTGCTGCGTGTATGTTATCTATGTCTAGATGGAGAACTTGTTATAGCAATATCTTGGGCCGTTCCCCACGTCCGTCTGGCTCCAACGAACTTGCCAGGCACGACGCTGACGAATCAATTGTACACTCGTCACTGATGTACAATGTTGGACAGCAGCCTGTGTCCTCGCTCGAGGCAGCAGCGTCAAGTTCAGGCTTGTTCACGGACGTACTGGGACAAAGATAAGTTAGCTTGTTTGTGTGCGGCTTCAAGCTTCAAGCGCCAGGGAATCTTGCGGTGTTGTCCGACGTCACGCATGACTCATATCCAGTCGTCGTTCCCATTGCCCGACCGCGTTACCTAGGCATTACAGAAAGGTATGGTCCACGCCCGTAGAGTTTCCACCCCGACCGCTGAAAGCTACGCTGGAGAAAGGGTCTGTGGCGCGAACCTCCACTCTTTATCAGGTATAGTTGGGCGGGTGATAGTATCTGCTTGTCACCGGAAGAAGTTCGCGGAGGTAAGCAATCACGACATATCATTTCGACTTCGCTGACGGCTGATATAGAAGGCCTTCGCGATGCAGCCTTTCATACATAAGTCCATGCTCAGTTCAACGCTCACGTCACTTCCCCCGCGAGGTTCTCAGGCGTTCACAGGCCCAGACGTTGTTGCTCCGCGTTTCCAACAAAGACCTCAACAGCATGAACCTATACAACGAGTTATGGGGGCTTTGGAGGGTAGTAGCGGAAATGTTCTTCGTGCCGAGGCCCACGTTCAGCGCCGACCAGATTCCCGACCTGAGCGGACAGGTCATCCTCGTAACAGGTGAAGTCAAGTAGGATCGTTTGCAGGTTATCATGACATCTCACAAACAGCGCAGGAGGAAACGCCGGCATTGGGAAGGAGACTATTAGAGTGAGTGGTAGAGCAGCAGAAGATCGTCGACTATATTGACAGTGATCCGCCAGGTGCTGCTACAAAATAACGCCAAGGTGTATATGGCTGCGCGAAGCAGAGAACGAGCAGAGGCGGCGATTGAAGACCTGAAGAAGCAGACGGGAAAAGAGGCGATCTTCTTGGAAGTCGATCTCACTAGCTTTCAGTCCATTCGCAGTGCAGCAGAACACCTCCTCAGGTAGGGCTATTTACGGTGGACAACTTGCCAGATCCTGACATCGGAGAGAAGTAAGGAGAGTGCATTGCATGTCCTCATCAACAACGCGTGCGCATTCACGTCTGTGACGCGGGTCCCTCACGGTTGACGCCGGCTGTTGTAGTGGTGTGATGTCCTGTCCCATTGAACTGGTGACCGCAGATGGCTACGACCTGCAATTCATGACGAATGTCCTCGGTAAGCCGACTTGGCCCCCTCCCTCCCTTGCAGCTGACCTGGAACTCCTCGAAGGTCCGTTCCTCTTCACAAAGCTACTGATGCCAGCCATCCTCGCGGGTAAGGAGACGCATCCAGACCACCACTCGCGTATCATCACAGTATCCTCCTCCGCATCGCACTTGTGCGGCGATATCAAGTTCGGCACGTTTAAAGATGGCCCTGCAAGGAGAAAACTCTCTCCGATGGAACATTACAGTCAGACGAAGCTCGTGGGTGCCTTTTGCGTGTTTGTAACTCTCGAGGGGAGATTTGAAGCGGAGACGTCACACAGGCAGACTTCGTGATAGCGCGCCAATACGCGAAGCGGTACGCGGACCGTGGCGTGCTCTCGATTGCGCTCAATCCAGGTGAGTCTAGCCATTTTGTACGCAGCCAGGGGTCTGATAGGCTCCATCTGTACAGGCAACATCGACACGGATTTGCTCAAGAACTTCCCTAGCATCACACAGAAGCTCATGGTGAGCTTTACGCTCGCTACCCGATCGCAAGTGACCTGACGGTTCGTTGTCACGATTAGCGAACATTTGTGCTGCAACCGATACAATACGGCGCGCTCACGCAGTTGTATGCGAGCACGATGCCTGAGGCGATTCACCATAATGGCGGAGTACGTATGAGCCGCTTCACTGACAAGCTTTGGATATGGCTAATGTAAGTCGGTTATGACAGTTTCTGATCCCATGGGCACGAGTAGGAAGGGCAAGACCAGAGGCGTACGACGATGCCCTCGGGGAGCGGTTGTATACCTGGCTCGAGAACGAGGTCAAGGACAAGTGAGGTACTGGGGCTATCGCCTGGTGTCAGCAAATGAGCGGCGATTAGTGAATGCGTGCAGTGGTGGCTGGCACCGTTCAAAGCGACCACCGGGGCGGTTGATCGACGAGTTACGAACATCTACTCCCAAGTTTGGAAACACTATCGTCTTACATCTGTTGCTGCTGTATATTGCGGAGAAATTTGAAGTACAACCCAGTCGTCCACACACCACTTCGACTGGCACGAGGGACGAATGAATGTCTGCGAGTATTGGAGCATGGCCTTCGCATTGTCATTGCCACCCATCGGTCGGCAGCGAGGCCGCAGAGGCGCCCTCGCGGAGAAGATCGTCCGAGAGCGACGCATACTTTGTCGCGTCCTCGGCGAACGCCTTCGAGGCGGATTCAAACCGGATCAACGCGTCCTTCCCAAGGAGTAGTCTGACAGGGGGTTCGTCCATGGTGGCGACTTGCTCGTAGACAACCTTGATCACTATTGTATGTTGTGCGTCAGCCAGTGCCCAGACTTCCGGCAGGTGCGTCCATGCGACCGCTCACTCTTTTCTGTGTCGCCCGGAAGGCGGAAACCGACTATGGTGCGCGCAGCCGCCGTGCTGGAGCCCTCGAAGTCGTAAGCCGGGTGCGGTTCGGTCACGACCATCGACTCTGACGACGTCCCTCGCGTGGCGAACGCCCCGGGCAGAATGTTCGTGACCTGCGACGCAAAGCTTTGTGAATGCCCTCTCACTGACCAAACGAACAACTTACTTTGATGTTCCAGGCTGGGTTGAGCTCATTAGCGAGGGACTCCATGACGCCTTCGAGAGCTAAGCACAACACGTCAGCCACCGCTGGTCCAAACACAGTCCATAACAGGCTCTGCACCATGTTTACTAGCAGTGTATATGCCAATGGCCGGGCCCGTGGTGACAGCGAGCACGCTCGAGTTATTGATCAGCCTGCCGCCCTGCGGCTGGTTCTCGTCGCGGAACACGCGAACGGCCTCGAGCGCGACGTTGAGCGCGCCCCAGAAGTTCGTATCGAACAGCGTGCGCGCTGTCTCCTCAGGTACACTTTCGACCTCGCCGAGCACCGCGTAGCCCGCGTTGTTGAAAACGACGTCGACACGCCCGAACGTCGCACACGCGGCCGCGAAGGCGGAAATGATCTCAGCCTTGTTCGTGACGTCGAGCTTCAACACGAGGAGGCGGTCCTTGGGGTACTCTTGCGCGAGGTCGGCGAGCGCGGCGGGCTTGCGGAGTGTTGCGACGGCAATGTCGCCCTGCGAGAGCACGCGCTCGGTCATGGCGCGGCCCATGCCGGCAGAGGAGCCAGTAACTGCGAGCACCGCGGACGTTAGCGTTCATGGCTGAGAGTATTGTACACGAGAGACACAAGGATAGAGGCGTACTGAACCATATCTTGGGTGCCATGTCTTTCGTGGGTGTGTGCTGCTGAGATACGTTATGGGGGTGGGACGGTGCGAGGCACTGGAAGATACAGAACTCAGTAGCTTCAAATATGATCTATGTCATCGGGGCCGAGCGAGTCAGCGCGTGAGCACTAGGGCCGTCCATCCTTCACGCCAAGTGTGCATAACACTACTCCTTCAAGTGAAGAACGCATCCGCAGGTAGCCGCGATCACTGATTTGACGCCCTCAGAGAAGGGCAACTCCACGACTCCTAAGCTAGGACACAGGAAAGCCATCCGAATTGGAAGGCAATCCTGGCTGCAGGTGCGAGTTACCTGCGCCTGAGCTGGTAGGAGCACGATCAGGCGGCGGTGTGTCGGCGGGCGCAGGTATGACTGGGACTCTCACGACGGCGAGGCGAGTCGATTCCTCCCTGAGCGCGTAGATGAACTCTCATGAAGTACGGCGCGCTGGCCGATCGATGTATGATCGAGGGAATGGGGCGGACGCTTGCGGGCTGTGGGCCGTGCAGGGCAACCTTCTGCGCCTCCAATCATATCGGGGTCTCCTTCGATTTGCTTTCGATACCTAAGTAGGTTCATCTCAGTGTCACTCATCGCTCACCTCATCCAGACAAGCTTGGGCTGTGAGTGCAGACGTACCGCCGCGCAGTCGTCTGCTCGTGTGCACTATGAGAACGCAGATAGCAATAACCCAACAGAGAAGACGGTGAGCACTGAGAAGGGGACTTGCCTTGACGAATGAGCGCCTGCGAGACGGCGCGGCCTAAAGAGGGAGATAGGTGGGAAAAGAGCGGAACTAGAGCTCCCTCGCTCGCTTGGGGGTGTTGATGTTCGAACCCAGGAGTCAGCGCTAGTCAGCATGCATAGAGAGAGAAGCGTTACACGTCTGGTCTCAGCTAGTACTACCGTACGTCTGATCGCCTCGTACCTCGCTTTTCTGAGATGATAACCACTTCTCAAGAATGACCTTGTGAGGGTTAGTCGCGCCCACTATGTTACAAACACCCCGCACATGCAGCATGAGGCTTCGTCGGCCCGACTACACGCCTTCTGCCGCCTCGCGTTCTCTGATCTCGCGCTCCAGACGTGCGCGTTCGGCCTGGCGCATACGCATCAGGGTGAGAGACTCGTAATCTAGTCCTGCATCGGTGAGCTTAGTGGAGGGCCGTGACGGTGCGTCGAGGTCAGGCTGGATAAAGCATGCACGTCAGTAAAGCAGGGCTATGCTGGCGAAGAATCTTGCGTACGAAAGTTGAGGGGAAGGAAGAGAAAGGCGTCGATGCTGGTACGGCGGGAGTCGCCGACGAGTTCGCGCTGACGGGTGGCGACTGCGGAGTAGTACTCTGCGGCCTGTTGCGTGCACCTCCCTCGCCTTCCTTCACGGCTGAACCACCGCCCAGCTGCCCATTCTTCTTCAGCCACGCAATGAGGTCCGGCTCCTTGTCCTCCGCCCAACCAACTTCGACATCCTGCAAGCCACTCTCCGCGCGCCCGCTCGCGCACACAGCGGCGAACGCGCCGCCGATCTGCTTGAACGGGACGAGAGCGATGCCGCGTTTCGGCTTCTTCGGCGGTGCGGGTTTGAGGATGAGCTTGATCGATGCTTCGTCAGCGGGGCCAAAGGGCGCGAGGAGTGCGGCGAGACTGGCGGGTGTGGTGAGCAAGGGGTGCGAAGCCAGCGGGTACTTCAGGCGGATAGTAGTGTCCAGGTCTCCTGCAGAAGGATAAGAGGGAGATCATAAGTTCGCCCATAAGTCCGCACGCACCCAGCTCAGGTGGCTCATCCTCTGCTGCTGCCTTCAGCACGTCTTCCTCCCTCCTCTTCAGCTCCTTCTCCCTTTCCTCCCTCAGCCTCCGCCCCTCCTCCATGATCCTCTCATTCTCCATCCATCGCGCGCGCTCCTCTTGCTGCTTCTCCACCCGTGCCTTCTTGAACGCGCGCTCGCGCGCCTCGAGCTCGTCGACGAGGCCCTTCCGCTTCGTATCGTATGACGCGAAACGTGCTTTCCGTGCTTCCTTCAGGCGTACCTTCGCGTCGAGCGCAAGCCGCCGGAGTGGGTCGAGCAGCAGCTCGTACGCTTGGTTGAGCTCATGGAACTTCCTTGCTGCAGTGCAGACGAGACGTCAGTCTCATGGGGACGGTGATGAGTGAGTGAAGGCCTACCTGCGTCTGGTTTCCCGCGATTCTTGTTAAGACTTGTCAGAGGACGACATTCAAAACAAGCACAACAGAAAGAGACAACAACACACTCACCCTGTCCGGGTGGACCTTGAGAGAGAGCTTTCGATAAGCAGTGCGGATGTCCTGCTCGGAGGACTCCATGGTCACGCCAAGGAGTTCATAGGGATTGACCTCTTCGTCGTTGGCAGCAGACATCGCGCAGAACGCCTAGCTGGCCTTTCGGTGGAGAGGAATGAAGATGGATGTTCGGGGTCAAGTCAAGTGCTGTGATTACATAGCCAGGTTCGATCAGCCTGCCCACTGCAGCGCTAGCGCTCAGCGCAGCTGCCAGTGGCGACGCCCATCATGTACACGGGCATTTTGGCTCAAGCTCGTTGTTGTTAACTGCTCGAAGTCCCCTCGGGAGGGTGTAGTCGGCAACGACCCATCCTACGCAGACCTCTTCGTGGTCCCGAGAGACTAGTAGCCTAACCGGCGAAGCTAGCATGCGTTAAAACAAAAGAGAGAGAGAAAAGAGAACCCGAGAACCCAGAACCACCCGAGAACGAGTCCCTCCCTCCACCATATCGTCTCCCCCATGCATACCACCCCTCACAGCACCCCCCACAGCCGACGAGCCTCCGCCGAGCCCACTGTAATAGTACAAAGCCAACATGTCTGCCAATAGCCACTCGTAACCCCCACAGCGACGACGACTGAAAACACGACGACCAACCATTAATCAGACGCCCTCTTCCAACCGCCCCCCGGACCCCCCAAGACCCCGGTCACCCCGGAAAAACCCTCAAAAAACCCACATCACGCATGACTAACATCGCGAGACACCGACACGACCACGTGAACCACATCATGAGCGATGCCCCAAGGGCAAAGCCGGTCGAAGTTACATACACGAAAAGCATCGCCCTGCCCCACTTGTTCGATACCCAACGGTGGGGCACCGCGGCTCCGGCTCGTATACCTCATCCGGTAAAATTGTACGTCCAGGTAGATGATCGTGTAGATGTTCCCGCTGGCAGATACACCGACTGTGGACAGCAGCTTAAGTAGACTGAGACGAAATGGAGACGAAAGGTTAACGTTCACCTGCGCATCCTGACAACCGACACCACCGCGGAGGACTCCGACACGGTCTGAGAACTGGCCGCGGACGACGCCGCACCGGGTGCCAGAGAACCAGAGAACCTGAGAACCTCCGAGAACCCCGCATGACTGCTAACCCAGAGACCCCCCATATACACACACCTACGCACAACCCCATAACTGAACAGCCATGATAGCAACTACTGACATAAAACGGTGTCAACCCACCTACCCACCAACCACTGATAACCTTGCGACGACGACGCCCACCGAAACCGCGATGACCAGCCCCCAAATAGGGGCCACACACCGCTGCCCCCAAACTCCCTGAGACCCCGAACACCCCCCCAAAAAAGAGAAGGCGACTGCGCCTGCAAAACACACCGAAAATGTCACATTACCCAGACACATCCACGTGAGCCATCGAATAAGCGCCCGCCTGAGAGCAGGACAAACCGGCACCGCAAACATCACGTCTCCACAGCGGACAAGAAATACACCTGACAAACAAAACCAGGAAAGCCTACCGAAGCTACGTCCTCTTTCCACAACCCCTAAGATTATAAGCCCACCAAACAGGACAGCCAAACACGCTGCCCGACCGAAAAAGTCGCGACAATAAGGTGCCCAACCAGCACTAAGCCACCCAGGTGCCACAACCACTGCCGTTAAGCCACCCCGGCCAAGCTGACGTCCCAAAACTGCCTTACCGAATGTAAACACATTTACTACGAACGACAATAAATGAGGCGATGCAATGAAAATCCCCCCGCAACCCGGCAGACCATAGTATGCTATCACACGCTAACCAGGCCGATCACTGGCAAAAATTTCCCCCCGGCCTCGGCGGAACCAGACCCTCGGTAAAACCAGGCTGATGATAGAGAGCTTGATGTACTACTTGTTCGCCCCGCGCATATAACCCTCCGGACATTTAATCCTATCCCCCGGATCCTCCTCCCCCTCAGGAAAGGGCTGTACCCCCCCTCCCCAGGACCTTATGAACCCTCCACGACTCGGAATGAGTGTTTCTTGATGTGAGCAAAAAGAATGCCCTGAGACGTAACAAGCGCTGAACGAAACACCCAAGGATTATACTTATGAGACAACTCCCCCACCCCCAATAAGCGCGTACGTACCGCACCCCACGTACCCACCACTATGCCTGTAATCAGACACTACACCCCTACCCAGCCAGCCAAATTCACAAACATACCCTCCTACCACCGTCTCCCTACACTAGCTGCCACAACGTCCAACCCACGAGCCCGGCTCAGCCGCATCAGAGTCCTGGACAAACCACGACTGGGAGGACGACGAGGACCAACATGGTCAGTTGAAGAAGAGCCAGTATCGAAGATCCGATGCGACATGCTAGTTATACTGTGCACAAGTTCCGAAGAATCAGGCATTGGCCGCCTCTCCGCAATCACAGACCTGAGCAGGCACTGGGTAACCTTTGCCATCGCCGGAGCAAACGAGCCGGTAAACCTCTGAGTACCCGTCTCGTGGACACACCTCGAGGGACTAGAAGCATTTGCACATAGAAACATGTACTTCACCCTCCCACACCTCCCCGAACCGCACACATCCCTAAGATCCCACCCTGACATGACAAACCCATCCATTAACCCATACGCAGAACCCATCCCCACCGAAGAGATACACGACCTGATCGACCGCGTAGCTCTCATAACACAAGGCCCGCGAACCGGCTAGTACCACTGTACGTAGACACTAGAACGGCTGTCCCCACCGCCATCCCAACAATAAACTACCTGCCCCCAAAATACCATACCTTAAATGTGCCTCCCTCGCAACTCCGACACCACCCGTATGCCACAAAGCACGAGGGACGATTCAAAGAATCACAAGGCCCGATCAACCATGCAACCCCCTTGAACACGGGACCCACGACCCGGCCAAGGCCATCATACCTTGAGACCAATCGGCCACCAACACCAACGGCCCAACGCCGAACTACCCGCCCCCGAGAAGCCACACCCCAAACGCAACCCCCCAACCTAGACCCGTAACCACACACAGACCATACGATGCGGAGGGCGACATACCGTGCGAGCCTGAACCACCTTCCAGAGCGCCCTCGATAGAGCCACGCCGCCCACGTCGATCAGTGGCAACCGAACGAAGCCACAACACATCCCGGATGGTACCGAAGACCCAGACCATCGGTCCGCACACGTGCGCACGATAACAAGCGCCTGGAACCACGGCCACATGACACCCCCCCAGTGCCTCCCAGCCAGCGCGTCTCTGAACCACGTCACTGACGGCACCAGCGCGATCGTCAGCCTACGGCTGCCAACGCCACCGAAGCCCCCGATCACGCAGCAACACAAAGTGGCAGACCAAGCCCCCATTCGGGAGGAACGCCCAAGAATTCGCAAATAGGACAGCTCGCCGCCATCAGTGTTTGCGGCCAACAACCCTGGCCTATGACACCCATCAACGAGGTACAACCAGCACAGGAGACAGCTACACCGAACGTGTCCAACCGCTGGCGAACCCTGACTCGGGAAGCGAACCCCTCGGCTCCCCACACTCCCAACAAACACCAGACGTCGAGGAAATGGTCATCCCGCCAGTAGACACCAAATCGGCCCGCCATAACAGGGTGTGGAACACCGCGCCACACACTGTGCCCCTCGATTTAGCACACCTATCTGCCAAGTACACAATCGCCACCATCCATCGGACGCCCCGAGAACCTCAGAAGCCCATGTTCTGCACCCGCCCACCGAGACCCTTCCGACTGCACTGGACGAGAACGCGCTCCGCGCATCGAATACGTCAAGCGGGACCGAAAGGAAAGGATGCCCAAAGGCTGCTTCGCCAGCCGCACCATCGATACGCGCCCAGCGTCACCCCCGTACGTACCTATTTTGAGGCCTAGTCACCAGGCCATCTGAACGTGTCCGTATAACTAGGAGGCAAGGAATGAGCCCCTCCCCAACGCGTCAATAGCCCCCTTGTATCGTAACCAACTTGCCACCCATATCTCCATGCGCACCCGCAGCACACAAAGCAGGACCGAGCCTGAGCAGCCGATGCAGGGCCAAGGTCCGTCTAAACCCGTCGCACGACAGTTGAGCCCCCCGCTCACTCCTGACAACGTACCAGCTGTCCCGTCCAGCCGCTCCCCGTCCCCCAGCCTTCGCGACGAGCGGAGCTTCGCGCAGGTCATGACCGGGGTGCCCCGTCCCCCCAGCCCTCCGCCTCTTACCACGGCCGAGTCGGCGCCGCGAAGCCTCACCTCCGGCGGCGCCGGTCCCCCAGTGCAAGCACCCACGACCGGAGCGGTGAACCCAGTACGCGACACATCCCCTCGAGTCGCGGGNCCTCACCTCCGGCGGCGCCGGTCCCCCAGTGCAAGCACCCACGACCGGAGCGGTGAACCCAGTACGCGACACATCCCCTCGAGTCGCGGGCGGCCGCCCGCCCCCAGCTGAGACCCGTGAGACCGTGGGTGAGCCCTGCCACGCAATCTAGCCCCACAGCGGCGCTGACCCCAGAGCAGATGCAGCCACCGGCGCAACTGGCGGCGACCCCCTGGGGGGTACCTTCACGTACGTTGAGGCCCCCCTCACCAAGAAGAAAAGGGTCCGTAAGGGGACCAAGCGCGCGACACAGACGGCCCCTCCGACCGCACCGGAAGCGCAACCCGTAGCAGCCAACCTACCCGGCCCCACAGTGCCGGCACCAGCCCCCACGTCGTCCTCTGACGAGGAGCCTCTGGCCAAGCGGCGCCGTACAACCTCCCCAAGCAAGCCGCCGACCGATGCGATGCCTCACGCCGCGGTGGCCCTATCCGGCCCCTCGGCCCCCTCCTCATACATACCAGACGCCATGGTCGAAGCAGCCCCGTTGCCACCCCGCCCGGTGAGCCGCGGGTCCTCGCAGTACTGGGACGAAGTCGACACCGACACCACACCCGGGACCGTGCCAAGCGAGTACACCGACGTCCCACCCCAGGAGACGCTACTGTGGTCTTCCTACCTACCTACAGCGCCGTTCCCCCAGGCCCCGTTCATGATGCCCACCGCGTACGGCCAGCCCCTCCGACATGGCATCTTGTCGCAACCGTGGCAGCAACAGGCCCAGTTCTTCCCGAACCTGTTCTCCTACCCTATGTCTGTGTTCCCTGACGCACCGAGCTCGTCCCAAATTGCCTTAAGCCAGCCTAATCCCTACCATCAGGAAAAACGAAGATGGCTTTTCTGTGCTTAAATTCCTTGTTTAAGTACCCAAGGATACAAAGGATACAAAGCATCAAATAGACAAGTCCACTTTAAAAATGGAGTGTAAAAGGACAGAGAAGTAGATATAGTTTTTGGAAAAGCACTCAAAGCCAGGAAGATATCAAGCCCATAGTGCTGAGATTGTGCTAGCTTGGGATGTCTTAATGTGCCTTAAATATGTCACACAAGTGCAGTATTGTTCAGGTTTTGCTGCCACCAGATTCACCCCATGCACAGTACAGCAC
>MPVS01000348.1:0-26096 GCA_001931775.1 Fomitopsis pinicola
TTGGGTACGTGCGCATGTGTTGCGTTTCGAACGTACCGGCCGGGCTGCACGGATTTGCACGCCCGGCCGGTACGCTGTGTACGTTCAGTGGTGTTGCGCTTGCAACGTACCGGCCGGGGGATGTGGTTCTGCACGCCCGGCCGGTACGCTGGATACGTACCCGCTGTGGTGTGTTTGGAACACACCGGCCGGGGTGTGTAAATGTGCATGCCCGGCCGGTGCGTTGCTTAGCTGCACAGTTAGTACATTAGACAGTCGGCCGCNACCGGCCGGGCTGCGTGGATTTGCATGCCCGGCCGGTACGTTGGGTAAGTGCTGGGGTGTTCCGTTTCCAGCGTAGCGGCCGGCTGGTGCCACTGTCGGCCGGAACGCTACACACGTGTGGTAATCTGTTCGTTGTGTACGTCCCGGCCGCGTGGACGGCCGGATGCGGCTTTCACATCGACAGCGCGCTTTCTCACCCTGGTTCTGACGTGTGGAACGTCAAGATCCACTCATTAGGCTCACGCAGAAGGGCACAGCCTGGGCCTTGCGCACTAGTGCCGCACTGTCACCGTAAGACAGTGACATCGACTGATCGACTGGGACACGCATGCTACCAAACAGCGTCTGTCGCGCCATTGCAAGTGTTGGTTCTTCGCCTCTATGCTGACTTCCAAGCGAGGGAAACACGATAGTTGATATTCGTCAGTGATTCGATGCACTAGACACCATGATGAAACGGGACTCACCGACACCTTCTCCAGGCCGTAGTTGTGTTGCACATCCAATGAGAATGTGCAACTTACTGCAGTCGCAACTTGTCAGAGTTTCGTGGCAACCTGCGTGGTAAAGCATGTCGGACGAGAGCATGAAACACGAGTCAGAGTGAAGAGGTGGATAACGACGACGACGGTCAATCTAGCCATGGATCCCGCAGCGTCACCATCTCACGCGCGCACTGCCCGGACGCGGGCACCGTGACCGCGTCGAGGTGCACAAGGACACACCGATGTACAAAGATCACAACTCACTTGGTGGAATATGGATGGGCCCAGGTAGACTCGGAGTCAGTCACAGTGTACGTTGAACGTTGCCATACAGAGGAAGGCTGTCACGGCGCCGCGCGGTAAGTTGCACGTTCAACTCCGAGTTGCTGCTTGTTGAAAAGTCCTGCTGTTCGTTGTATATCAAGACAGGATTGTTCAGCATTGTCGACAAACCCTAAGGGAAGGCTTTAGACGCAAGGTGACTGTGGTGACTAGGACAAGACGGTTGAGGGCAAATCTCGGCGGTAAGCGCCTCCTCCACCTCGTGCTGACGCTGGCGCTATCACTGATTGCGGCATGTCCAGACGACTACCTTGCTGAAGATCCAGCAGCGCCCACTCTTATATACGCATGTGGGTATCCGCTGCGTACGCGTAGACTTGCGGGACGCAGAAGTCTACTCCATGCACCCAGGGAACTCTGTGTGCCCGCTGTAGGGAAACGGAGGCTGCGGAGCCCGCTGTAGGGAAGCAGTATGACTCACCGTGAACAATCTTCCACTCGACACTCTCCACGCACTCCGGATCCCACGAGGAACGCTCTGACCTCCCTGGGTACACACGACCTTGTCTTTTCGCCGGACCAAGGAGGGTACTCGGGGATGGATGGCTTGCGAGGACACGGCGCTTAGCCACTGCTCGACTTGTATGTACCGCACGACGGCACCGATGACCCGCTCAAGCGACGCCCGCCTGCCTCGAGGGTGTTGGACCAACGTCCGTAATCAGAAGACGTCGCTACGGTGATGGGCGAATCGAACGGGCCAACGAGCGAGTAGCATGGAGCTTGGTTGGGCGAGCAGTGAGTTCTCCGACTATCGAACTACTTTCCTATGGCTCTCGTCGCTGGCGATGACATACTGCGACGACCGTCATGGCAAGCAGTCGATCCACTCTCCCTAAGGCACACTGTGATGACCGTCATGGCAAGCAGCTGTTGAACCCGGTAGCAAACTATGATGAGCCTTAGGGCAAGCAGTAGATCTATCCCCGAGACAAGATCAATACGGGCAAGTGATCTCCTCTACTCGAATCGTGACAACCTTCATGGGCAAGCGATACCCCACCCCTACATGTGAACTGACATTTTCGCGCAGCATACGGCCGAGCGAGCCGCCGCCGCCCGACGCACCGCGAATGTGTGCCTGTCCATTGAATCATATGTCGCACAATTGCCACCCTGGGCGGCGCTGACGCTGTATCAGAGCCACGTCGACCCTCACCTCATATACGGCTACGAGGTCGTGCTCGATGCCCGCAAGAAATTTCCCACCCTCCTCATACGTGTACAGCACACCTACTTGCCGCGGGTGGTGGGCCTCACTAGCCGGTCTCGCACTGCCGTACTCTTCACGGAGACAGGTGTGTGGCCACTCGCATACAGACGCATCTCGCTCGCCCTACGCTACGTCGTCAACCTCCTCAACAGTCGCCACACTCTCCCATTAGCGGCGCTCGCAGACTCTCGTTCAACAGCTTTGATAGGTGAGGGCTCCTGGTTTGGCGATCTTCGTCTCGCTCTCCGCCGTCTCCCGGTCGCGGTTGACTTCGACTTGGCAACTCCGCTGTCACTGAAGTACATTCACGATACAGCTAAGCGGGTCCAGCTGTCGCTCTCGACGCACCTAATGCAGGAGACGAGGTATAAGGAGGGCCTGCCACTGCTGCGCGTGCGGCTAATGTCACATCAGGTCCTCGCTCGCCGGGAATATCTCGCCGTACCGAACAAGCACGACCGTCTCGCGCTGTGCCGCCTGCTTTCCGGTGATAGCCCGCTCGCCATCGTCCAATTGCGCCGGCGAGGGTCGGGAATTCAACGGAACAGGCGTACATGTCGCTTCTGCAGCGGACTGTCCACAGTAGAGGACGAGATACACGTCCTCCTAGAATGCACGGCACAACAGCTGGTTGGCCTGCGCGAGGAATTCCTGCGCGACGTTCACCTTGCGGATCGGCGACTGCGGCACACTCGAGCGATTACGAGTGCGGCACGTGGTGGAGGCGGCTAGGGAGTGTGCGACAGCCACGGCACTGGCAAAGTTCGTGCGCGCCCTATTCGCACTGTGCGCGGAGGTGTCTATGCTGGAGGTCGAGCTGGGTGAAGTCGACCGTGCGGTAGCACCGGAATCCCCTTGAACTTGAGGATGATTAGGGGAGGTCAGAGTGCCGATTTTGGAGCGCTTTTGAGGCGATTCACCTGGTCGATTTTTACACGATTCGTCGCGCCAAGACATGTCGAAAATCGCACGAAAATCGGCTTTTACCCTGACCGCCCCATTTTGGAACCCACAGCTTGGGGCGATTTTGAGTCGATGTTGCTACCCAAAGAGATCCTCTCGTAGTTCGATTCACCATAGCTAAATTGTAGTCGCAGTGTATCGTGTTGCACAAGTGAAGTAACGACACTGGCACTCTCCCTTCCATTATGCTCCGGCAAACCCTGCATATAGACGTGTATAAATCCCTGTGACATCTTCAGAGGGATGAGAGGATACTGTGACCCTCTATAACTACTTAAAGAGGAATCACATTGGTGCGCATCATCGCGAAGAGCAACCCAAAGCGTTTTAAAGGCTCTGAGCGTGCTCTTTTCTAGCGCCCAAATGCTTTACCGCCAAAAGTGTTTTTCCTGATGTAGATCGCATGGTTGGAAATCTACTGACATCTGTTCGATATTGTACTGCCAAAGTTGCGAAATAGCCCTGCTCATTTCCCGCTTGACATAGGTGAATATTGCCAGATCCAATTTCCCCGTGCCATTGAGTTGAAAACCCCGTACCAGCAAGCTGAACATATTTGAGTGAATCGGGACATATCAGAGGCGAAATACTACCATAACATGTACTCATTGCTGCAGCGATATTCCCTATGTTTCGGCGAAATAGACCTATTATATGGCCAAAAAACGCTCACCCATTGGGTGAATGCACGGGTGAAAATCCCGAATGATCGCTTCTACAGTGAATTATAAATTGTAGTCGCAGTGTATCGTGTTGCACAAGTGAAGTAACGACACTGGCACTCTCCCTTCCATTATGCTCCGGCAAACCCTGCAGGGCAATCATTGTGGCTACTTGAGCGGGCCATACGGAGTACTAAGGCAGATACTCGCGCGATCGGACTATGTACGTGGTCGCGAATTTGCGGGACGCGCGCGGAGTCGCGGACATCTCAAGTTGTATAGCAGTAACAAAAGTTATGTTTGGGCTGTTATCAGCATACAAAAGCATACAGATGGGGTACTACAACGGCGAGAATCGACAGCGAGCGAAAGCCGATTCTGCATGTCGAATCGCCTCCGGAGGCGATTTGACATGCAGAATCGGATGCACGATTTTCGGCGATTTTGGTGATCTGAATCGTGTCAACATCGAGCACCCGCATCGCCTCAAAAGCGAATGTCGAATCGCCTCCGGAGGCGATTCGACATGCAGAATCGGATGCACGATTTTCGGCGATTTTGGTGATCTGAATCGTGTCAACATCGAGCACCCGCATCGCCTCAAAAGCGTCTCATAATCGAGTACTCTGACCTCCCCTAATAGGATTGAACCTGCGCGCGCGTTCATATCATCCTGCGTCGGGGCGGAGATTGCGGGCCATATCTCGGACGCTGAGACACCCCTTCGACGGGTATGTGACACTGCGATTCTGGCTGAGTATAGCACTGACGATACGGGCCTTAGCGGTCCTGGATCTCTCGAGCATTTCGCCGTCTGATCACGCCGCGGGCTCACCCTGCTTTGCGTCATGCAAGTTTGTTAACGGTTACGCAGTCGCTGATATCGAGTACACCCATGGTATACACATCGACTCTAGTAGGACGTTGCATCACTATGTATGGCTGTTGATAGGAGCAAAATGCAGTGTTATTTTGCGAAGGCCGGGAGCACTAGGCGCTGGGTGCGCGACGTGTGAGCACGACGATGCTCAGAACGGGCGCAATGGGCACGAATGCGTGATGTGTGCTCGAGGGTCACAGTGTTGGACTCGATGGTCAAGGGGTCTGACTGTGCCCTAAGATGTGGTTCCTGATCTTTGCACCGGAGTTGTGATGTAACTGGACGGGCGCGGCTTCTGCCGCGTGTAGATACGGGTGGGAGTCGAACTACATATCTCCTCCTCCTCCTCCGAACATGTTATCGTGACTGGGGATATGCAAGGACTGTCAGCGCCGACTCAGCGGTAAGGTACATTGCACACTCCTGCTACCTGAGTACTGTGCGCTCGTACAGCCGCATGTCTTACAAAGCCCGATGTAGGAGAGCAAAGTCGTTTGTCGAGTTGGGAATATTGACTCGAATATGATGCACGCTGACTCGCCACGTTCAAAAGGGCCATCAGAGTGAACCTTGAGCAAGTATTCATGACACTACACAACATATACCACTTCTGGTGCTCCGAACGCCAATGTTCGGTAAGCTTCACGACGGGCTTCGCCTGGCCGCTTATGATGCACTGTTTACATTGCACACCTAATCTCCCGCCCCACGTCGAATCGAGCCCACACCGCACAAAGTCTGGTGTTCTCCATGTAGAGTGCGCGTGAGGGGTCACCTTTCGCCCCTTTCCCAGCAGGACTAGTCGAGGATCCAATCTATCCTCTCATAATCCTCACCCAGCCAGCCGCTGGCTCCCACATAGTCATCATCAACAGGTAAAACCTCTCGCCCGGCATAGATCTGTGTGCCGATGATATTCTCCTCCAGAATATCATCTGATTCCACGCGGGACATCACCTCACGTAGCCTCTCGAGGTCCTCTTTCCAGAGTTTCCGTGCACGTAGGATCCGGAGTGTATCAATCTCCGCGCCCTCCTGGGCACGCCGCACGAAACAAGCCCGCAGCGCGGCGACGACCCCCGTCTCACGCTCATGATACTTGTGTCGCCTTGCGGGGAAGTCCTCCCGAAAGTTGACTGTGTCCATCGTGAGGGCACGGAGCTTCGGAAGCACGAACGGTGTATGCCCGTCACCGGTGTCCTTCTGTCTCAGGCTGAGTAGTTTGCCCGGGCTGATGACATTGTTCGCTGTCACGCTGTGCAGGCGGAGCTCGGTGACCGCCTCCATGCACCGCGCAATGTCGAGCCATTGGTCCTGGGCAATGAAATCGTAGCCAAGCAGGAGTGCTTGGGCATCGTGGACAGGGAGCAGTCTACAGAATTCGGCAAGGGGTATGTTATCAACTTTGCTTTGCCCACGGTACTCGAGGGTGGGAGTGCGCTGCATAAGCCAACCCGATGTTGAGTCCTCGTTCGGGTTTGTGGTATGTTGGCAAACGTCGCGATACGCGCAGATGGATGTTGCTGTATCAAGTGAAAAGGCGACGGTCATCAACTGTCCCAGAGTGGTAGCCTTCTGTGTCATCGCGGCGAAGAGACGGACATGCTCTTCTTTGAACTTTCCCTGCACCACGTCTACGTAGAGGTGTGAGAGAGACGGTGTGTGCAAGTTATTGAGGAGGATCGCTGCACTGCGCGTGCTCTCGCCATGCGTGCGCAGGCGCTGCAGGTGAGGCAGTGTGATTGGGTCCATTATGACCTCCGTGGACCCGTCCCTTGCCCGAACGAAAATTCCTCTCAGGATCAGCTCTTCCAGGCGGGACATGCGGGAAAGTGCCTTGAAGAAGGACGGTATGCTTTCACCCGTGTCGCCATGGCCGTAGACTTCCAAACGTGTCAGACTGTCACAAAAGATCTCACTCCATGTCAGGCAGTGGAAGTGCGTCGCGAGAGTGCGCAGGCGGCGGCTCTCAGGGTTCGAAAGCATACGCGAGAAGGCTGCGCGAAACTTGGGCAGGGATCTCGAGGCGCCGGCGAATGTGAAATCGCGGGTGATCGTGAGTGACTCGATGAGCGGGGCGCGACCACCCAAAATCTCCAGGACCACTTCGGCAGGGTCTCTGGATACATCCACGGCCAGTGTCCGCACGCGATGTAGGGCGGATAATGCCAGTTGAACAGCGTCTTCAGATGACACGGATTGCTTTGTACCGGGCTGTCGCAGCCGGCGGAACGACAGCGTCATCGATAGGGGTGCCTCCTTCGATCGCACCAGGAACTCGGCCAACCGCTCAGGGAGTGCTGGGACATCCACATGACTCCAGAGTGCGGTACATTGTAGCGCGGTTTCGCGCCAGTGGCTGCAGACGTGCGTGACACGGATCCAGGCATAGCACACTTGCGGAAGACGACTGGCAGGATTCGCACGGTGATCGGCAGTGTGCAGAAATATCTTGGAGAGCAGTTCAGGAGGGATTCGTGAGACGGGTGCCAATGCATTGATTTGCGTATTGATGACACGTATGCATTCGTAGTGGTGCGCTCTCTGTTGTTCTAGTGCTTCACGACTAGCCATTGGCTTATGCGACTCGGGGATTACTGCTGATGTGTTAGATCTTGCCAATCGAGTGTGCACAAGGAGACATACCGATAAGATCAGGACGCCAGGTAGGTGGGGGTGCAAGGTGATTGCTGGATCAAAGCTATGTTATGCTCAGAAGACAAGATCCCGCGATGAGTGCAGGAGACAACGACGACGACGGTCAATCTAGCCATCGATCCCGTGCCACCATCTCACGCGCGCGCTTACCGCACGCACCGGGCACCACGGACCCTGTGCGCATTTGAACCTGAAAACATAGTGAGTACTTCCAGAAATGTACAATGTACGCGTGGTTTGGCACATCCATTTACCGACCCTGTCAGGGTGGAGATTTTACCGTAGAGCCTGCGTGACATGCTATCAATACAACGTTTGCGAATATTCTCAGCAGGCTGCCAGTGTACTGCTTGACGCGCAAGCCCGAGAATGTAGTCGAACTTGAATGCCGCAGAACGAGGACACTTACTGATGAAACGTACGCCCGACGACCGCGAGACGCAAACATGTCTAGTATGTAGCGAACGCGCGCAAGCGCGCTTGGAGCGACGGTGTTTGATCAAGCCTGGGCTGAGTAGTAGTAGTACTGCCAACACGATCAGTGGTAAAGACTCATGAGATCATGACCTACTCTCCCTTACATATCCCGCATACCCCCTCCTAAGTAGAACTAGATACCTGCCGCGATATTTACTCGAGCCCTCGTAGCCCTCTTTATCATCCTCATCATCCTCTCTATCTCCCTAGCATACCATCCGACTCCACGCAGAGCACAACCTCGCGTAATCTCTCGAGGTCCTCTTCCCAGAGCTTCCGTGCACCCAGGATCCGGAGCGTATCAATGTCTGCGCCCCCCTGGGCACGCTGCGCGAAACAAGCCTGCAACTTGGTGACGACTCCCGTATTACGCTCTCGGTGCTTGTCTCGACTTACGGGGAAGTCCTCCCCAAAGTCGACTCTATCTATCGTGAAGGCGCGGAGATTCGGAAAAACGAACGGTGTATGCCCGCCGCCGGTGTCCTTCTGTTTCAGGCTGAGTGGTTTTCCCGGGCTGATTACATGGTTTGCTGCGCTGTGTAGGCGGAGCTCGGTGACCCCCTCCATGAACCGCGCGAGGTCAAGCCATTTGTCCCGCGTAGGAAAATCATAGCCAAGCAGGAGTGCTTGGGCATCGCCGACAGGGAGCAATGTGCAGAATCCAGCGAGGGGTATATCATCGCCCTCGCCCTCCCCATGGTATTCGAGAGTGGGAACGTGCTGCTTGAGCCACTCCGATGTAGAGTCGTCCTTCGGGTCTGTGGTACGTTTGCAAACGTTACGATATGCGCGGATATGTGTTGCGGAACAATTGAGGGCAATGGTCAAGAACTGTCCTAGAGTGGAAGCCTTCTGTGCCATCGCAGTGAAGAGCAGGATGTGTTCTTCAAGCCTGCCCTTCGCCACGTCAACGGATAGATGGGCGAGGGATGGTGTATGCAGGACGTTGAGTATGGTTGTGGTAGTGCAGGTAGTTTCGCGGCGCGTGCGTAGATGCCGCAGGCGATGCAAGGTGATTGGAGCCGGCAGAGTCACGAGTGATCGGAGGCAATCGACGAACACCCTCTCCAGCTCCAGCTCTTCAAGACAGGACATATGGGCAAGTGCCTTCAGGAAGGACTTGATGCTTGATTCACTCGGGTCGCCATCGCCGCGGACTTTCAGACACGTCAGACTATCAAAGGAAAGGCACCTCCAGGTGAAACAGCCAAAGTCCGTTATGAGAGTGCGGAGGCGTCCAGTTTCAGGATGCGAGAGCATACGGGAGATGGATGGGCGGAGTTTGGGGAAAGAGGAGAGTGGGCCGATGATCTTGAGTGACTCCAGGAGCGGCGCGCGGCCACCCAATCGCTTCAGGACCAAGTCTACGGTCTCCAGCCCGTTTTGAATACTCCAGTCCGCGTCGACGCACAGTGCCCGCACGCGATGTAAAGCAGACAACGCCAGTACTTGTGTGTCTGGTGGTACTTCGCGTTCTCCTCTGTTTAGCGATCGCCACGGGCGAAACGATAACTTCATCGTCAGCGGGGCATTCTTCGACCGGACGAGGAGCTCAGCGAGTATCCTGGGAAGGGTCGGGACGTCCAAGCGACTCCAAAGCGCAGAGCACTGCAGCGCATTCTCACGCCAGTGCCTGCAGACGTGCGTGACGCGGATCCAGTCGCGCACTCGCGGCGAAGGGCTCCCGAGAGCCGCGAAACGCTCGGCGATGTGCAGAAAGATCTCGGAGAGCAGCTCGGGAGGAAGTTGTGAGATGGGTGTCAACGCATTGAGCTGCGTGTTGATGGCACGTATGCACTCGTAGTGGTGCGCTTTCTGTCGTTCCAGCGCTTCGCGGTTGGCCATTAAATTTTGCGAGATTTTGCCTCGATGAATCACTGCCAATATGTAAGACCGCGTCTGATGTACAAGATCTCAACTCACTTGGTAGGATGGGCCCGGGTAGACTCGGAGTCTGTGTACGTTGAACGTTGCAATACAGATGCGTCACGGCGCGGGTTTCACGTTCAAATTCGAGTTGCTGCTTGTTGAGAAGTACTACTGAGCGTTAAGGCAGGTTTTTCAGGATTGTCGACATACCCTGAGGAGAGGCTTGAGACGCAAGGTGACAGTAGTTACTGACAAGGTTGAAGGTATTGACTGTGCAAAGATTGGCGGTAAGCGCCTGCTTCGACGCTGGCGCCTAATAGGCGCCTAGGCGCGTCGCCGCGGACACCGTGTACGTATATATACGTATGTAGTGCTGCCAACTACTAGATGGTCTATAGTACATGTTACGCATGAATTGACATTTACTACCAGTCGAATTCAGGTCAAACCTGATGTCGGTATATGCCATGATGTTTTTCCGTGGTTTCATATTACTCCTCAGGCTCCCCTTCATCAGGACGGATGGGCTGACATCCTCCCGCGGGACAAGGTCAGCCTCGCTACCAGCCATGGTCAAAAACGTAGTGCATCCTAGTAGCGTGTTGCTCACTTCGTCCCCTCCGTAATACGCACGCACATTGTTCTGCCTTGCGATTAGCTCAACCATCGTTCACCCACTACTATGCGCAGTCCTCGTAACTTCTTTCGTGCCACCGACACTCGATCGGTCTACATCGAGAAGAGGCATGATGACGAGCTCCATGTCCGCATCACCAAGTCTACCTTCAAGAATGTCGCTTGCCGGAGGTTGGGAGCCCTGTTCAGTCCTACCAACCGTGCCGTCGACGTAGGTCCCGCGAGAACGGCGGAGCCACCTGGTGGACGCACCACAGCAACCATCCCAGCCGCCATCTTCTCTGATAACACTTTCAATCCCGCGGACGCAGAGCAGGGAGGACGCCTGACCACTTCCTCTACCCCGCTTGTTTCCCCAACCAGGTTCCCGAGCAGCGAACACCACTTGTGCGATTGTAGCGTGGATGCGCGCACCGTCGCAGTGCCAACCGCTTCGGAACCGGATGAGGCGCCAGCCACAGAGTTCCCCGTCAGCCGCAAGTTCGCAAGCATCGGATACGCAAGTAGCATGCCCTTCCGGAAGGTCAAGTCGCTCGTCCAGCGTGCTCGGTCTCGTCATCGGGTACTCGTTCCCCTTCGCGCGAGTGTTCCTCCCGCCGTCATTCCAGACGACTGCTGGCTCGGATGGGACGTGTGCGAGGCCGTGGTCAAAGGCGGATACGTCCCGCCTGCGATGGGATCCTTGATTGGCCAAGTGTAAGCGCGGTTCCGCTAAGTTCCGCGAATGTTTGACTGACAGGACGCTAGACTTGCTATTGGGCCGGTGACCGTCATGGCACTGTCCACGATGGGAGGAAAAGAGGGTGCAATCGACATTATCGATAGCAGCATGGACGAGACTCTGGAACTCCAGGGAGTCGAGCCCGCTGTAGAGATCGTTGTCGACGCACCGTCCCAGGCCAACGTCAACGTGGCAGGAACACCGGCGAAGCTGCGGGACCTCAACATGTGAGTAGTAGCCCGCCGTGCGTTGGGCGCTCCCTAACTTCGCCGTGACCTGTAGGACGTACGACAAGACACTGGTCACCCCTGCCGATGCAAACCTGCAGAGGTAAGCCAGCATCTCTACTCTTAGCTACGCGAGCTCACCTGAGTCCATACGTCAGCGAGTCCCCCGAGCGCTCGTCCCTCGACAAGACCGCCTTTGATCTACAGGCGGCGATGGACCTCTCCAAGGACCTCTCCGCCGAGCTCTGGCCCCTGGTCGACGCAGAGATGGCCGCGATCCGCGAGCGACTAAGCAACGTCGAAGGTGTGATAAAGCAGCTCCACAAGCAGGGCATCCAGCACCCCGCATTTGCCAACGCGTCCGACGACTCGATCTTGATCGGGTCTGGCAGCAGGGGTCCCGGGGACAGCTCAGAGGGCAGCGTGCCGTACAGCGAGCGCGAGGCGTGGTGGCATGGTGAAAGTGATTCTCACCCGCCGCCGCTGAGGTCTACCCTCTCCTCGCCCCGCTCGTCTGTCTGGTACGATAACTCTTGGTCCTCGGAGGGCTCTGGGGTTTGCGTGTACGACCCGCGCAGGCACGAGCGACACGGCTCGGAGTCGCGTGAGTCTCCCCGACGTCACTGGTTATCGCCATTCTACAGGGGTGATCCGGTAGTGAGCCCAGGAAATATTGGGATATCGGTGTTGGAGACACCAGCACACGGGGCGCGTCGTGGAGTTGGGAAGCAGCTGAAGGAAACATGATAGAGAGACAGTGAATAGGCGCATGGATATAGTTCAATTACATACTACGGTTGCATCTCTCTGTGAATCCTATGGGTACAGAAAACTCTAGTCCATCACAGAGTTTGGGGAGCTTGCACTCGTTCGGAAAAATGTGCAGTGTACGAGTACTTTACGCATGGTTGCATCACAAGCATAGACCCTTCATTCAACAAGAGAGCAGTGAGCATCATGATTTCATTTCGTGATACAAAGCTATTACATATAGAACGAGGGTTGGCGTAACGGCCATTGTCATTGAACATCTGAACACTCACATGCGCTCGTGGCGTTCAAACGTTCAATGATGACTTCCCACGTGAAGATATTCCATAGTGGTGTCTTCTTGTTCTTGAGCACCGGAGAGTAGCGCGAGCTCTGTTCCACGTTATAATGATGGCCTTTGTGACTATTCAGAGACAGCGAGCGCGACGACGTGGTGGTCTGAACTTGATGTCCCAACATGGCCGGTGCCGCCCCCACTCGATCACGTGCTGATGGTGTTACCTCGACTCGCGACCGTCGCGCAGCTTGACCCCCGATTACCACCAACACCGTGTTGCACCAGTTTAGCTTGTCCATGACAGACGCGATTGCTCCCAGACGCAAGCTCAAGGCTTCAACAGATGCGGCAGACGCGCCCCCGACGAAGAAGCGGCGCACCTCTACCAAGAAGAGCGCACCGATGCTGGGCAAGTGCGGCATGACGAAGAAGGAGCTGGGTGATGCCATTCATGATGGCCTGAGGTAAAACGTATCACACGCCGGAGTAGAGAGGAACGTGCTACTTACTGACGCGTCACGCATAGGATTGAGAAGTATGAGGCTCAACAAACGATGGTCCAGACGACCATGGACGCAACGTTCTTCCGGTCTTTCTTCGGCGTGCCCGGTGTGAAGATGTCCCCTCTGGGTGAGGTTTCATCCCGTATACGTGTATCTTTCTGTGACCAATACGCCCGTGAGAATTCGACGAGACCACACCGGTGGTAGTGGCCGACTTTAGCGGTGACGTCGGGGGACAGATCTTCGGTGTCTCGAAAGTGAAGTGCGTGTCCTGGTGCTGTCTTGTGTCCTTGATACTAATACGCGCGTAGGGGAGGCAACAGATACACGACAAATTATGTGAGCCGCATCGTGGCTGTCCTCTACCCACCCGAGGAGAAGTTCGTTATGTTCTTCTCTATCTAAGCTGCTACGACCGGACGGGACTGCTGCTGCGATATCAGCCAATGGCAATAGCCAACTTGGCACCGGGTCTCGATATATGCGTCTATAATATGCTAAGCTACGTTCTCCTTGTTGATCTGCCTCATAATTCATGTTGCCTGTCGATCTGCGCTGCTGCCCTTGACGTGTCAATGCCACAGATCGACGGCGATAAATTCTCTCAATGCTGAAGCAGAAGGTTTGGGTGCGAGTGTACGGTTGGTTCGCCGTTGTAAGCAAGGTGGTACATCGCAGGCAGATGCTCACAAGTGTTCGTGCATAGTGAGTTTCCCCCGGTGACTGTGCGCAAGTGTCAGATGCTGCAGTGTTTGACCGGTCACCATTGAGCCTCATGCTCAGAGTCAGACTAGCTATCCACAGTCGTGCCATTGTTGAATTAATGGTACCCTGAAGTTGAGTAGGAAGTCGGGTTTCAATATATATTGCACAAAGGGCCTGTATGTGGGAGATTTAAAAAAAGCAAACTTTACCGCTAGGCCATTCCTTTCTGCAAGCTCCCGTTTAGCTTCGTTCGAGCCCTTCGTAGCTCTCGAAGGTGAGGCGCTTGGGTGCCGGCCTCGGCGCCTGATGTGGGCGCCCGATGAACGTGAGGTTGCAACGTGTTGACTTGCAAATACGATGATCTTGCAGGCACATCGTTGTGGTAGATTTTCGAGGATAAGCCTTGCAGAACAACAAGATGAGGCGGGTGTGAGGACCGCATCGGAAGGGGTACTTACTTACAGGCGGCCTGATGAAGCCGATGGGGATCTATGCCGAACAAGGCAGCGGCAGGCCGGGGTTTCGCTTATGTAAGACACGCGACGAGGGACGCCCGGCACTCTTCAGTCTCCAGGTTGAATACGAACCACATCACCCCCTTCACGGCCTCACGTCCTTCACGCCCCTCTCGCGTTCCCTCCGCGCGCCCTACCCGTTTTACGCTTTTACGCCATCGTACACGCTAGAACACACGTTCACACGCTTGTCTCCTTCCAATGTCGCGCATCGACACGGATTTTGCCTTCGGCGGCAAGTACAGGGTTGAGGAAGCTATTGCGAACGGTGGTTGCGGTACGAGTTCCCCGGTTTTCCGTGGCTCGAGGCGGTGGTTGCTGACGAGGCTCTGCTTTGACTCGCCCGCGTGCAGGTGCTGTCTTCCAGGGCGTGCACACCGTCGCTGGGAAAGAAGTGGCCATCAAGCTCGAGCCGGCTATTGCAAAGTCCAGCCCGCTCAAGCAAGAATCCAAGATCTACAAAACATTGTCTGGCGCGCCCGGCGTGCCATGGATTATGTGGTCCGGCAAGGCCGGCGACTTCAACGTCATGGTCATCGACCTTCTCGGACCCTCGCTGGAGGAGCTCTTCCGCATGTGCAACCGTCACTTCTCGCTCAAGACCGTCCTTCTACTGGCAGACCAATTGGTGAGCATCGTCTCCTTGGCTTTCGCCCTCCTCTCGCCACCCTGGCGTGGGTGAAACTCCTGTGGCGTCCGCCTGTTGGGCATTGGACGGTGGCGTGTGACGCCCCACGTCTTATATGCCTGGTTTCGTCCGAGAATATTGGCCTTCTCGTCGGGTAAAGGCATAGATTCTTGTCGGAGCACAGGTCTCCATGATAGCGGGAGGCCCGTGTGGCATCTGGCCAGAGGCTGCCCTCCGCGTGCCCTCAACAATGCTGTCTACCGGCGTAAATGAGCGGCCCCAATAATGGCCTGCAAAGATGCCCAACAGGCCTAATAGGCCGCTGATAGGTGCCTCATGCATAGTCCGGCTAATGTTGGCCTCCTTGGTGCTTCGACATAATGCCATCCGACGAAGCTATACGGGACTTCGCAGAAGGTGTCCCGAAATGGACACCTTTATTCAGACCTTCCCGCCTATAACGTCACACGCTAGAACAATGCTGACGCCTCATGCCTGGTTTTTGTAGATCTCTCGTATCGAGTACATCCACTCGCGCGACCTTATTCACCGCGATGTCAAGCCCGGCAACTTTGTCATGGCAAAGTCGGACAAGGATTCGCCGCATCTTGTGAACATCATTGACTTCGGCCTTGCGAAGAAGTACCGGGATCCTCGTACTGGCGCACACGTCCCTTACGCTCAAGAAGACCAACATGGTGTTGGGACTTGTCTTTTCGCATCAATCAATACGCACCTGGGTGTTGGTACGTCGGTTTAGTCGTCATTATTCTCGCCGAAGCTGACTGGTCTACGCGGTAGAATGCTCACGCCGGGATGACCTCGAGTCACTCGCATACATGCTGATCTACTTCATGCGCGGTACCCTGCCGTGGCGGAAGATCAGGGACCCCGATGCAGAGAAGACATGGAACCTGATCAGAGACAAGAAACTCGAGACTGCAGAATTCCTCACCGTCGGACTTCCAGCCGAGTTCGACATCTTTTACAAGTACGTCCGCGGGCTCGAGTTCGACGATCTCCCCGACTACGACGGTCTGCGTGGGCTGTTCCGCGGCCTCGCAGAGAAGAACGGGTTTGAGTACGACTGGGCCTTCGACTGGTCAGTGCCGAAGCCCAACGAGCGGAAGCGCAAGAGGAAGTGTCGCTCCTGTCATGCGTGCAGCGCAGCGGCTGAAGCTGCGAAGGCGGCAGCCGCGATACGGCGAGCCTCGTAGTGGGCCGCAAGAAGGGTGATATGTCATGTACAAGAGTGAGTAGGTGCCTGTTGTCGCCATCTTCGACAAATTTGACTCACGCTTCCGTCCACAGCAGGCCAGTACGCCATGCAAAACCTTGACCGTCAGTTCGTTGCGCGATATGCTATGTAGTCCCGGATTTGGCGCATACGCGTACGCGATGCACGGATGACCATGTAAATGAACACGCCCGGTGTGCTGCGTCCCGCCTGCTTGGGGGGGACATTCTTGGAGCACGCGCCGGGTATCCTTTGGAGGTCCTCGTGGTCGGCAGGCGCCCCGGCTACATATGTATTTCTATTCGGTGAGCCGCTCGTGTGGTGGACGGGGGCACGGTGCTGACAGGGATGTTGTAGCAGCCTGCCACCGCTGACGCCATGGATCGGGCGTCGTTGGACTCCGTCCCGACGCTCCGGGTGCTGCGCCTGGCGTTTGCGAGGCATTTCCATCACGACGATGGGAAGCCTCCCTCGTCTGCGCGCCCCGTCGACGTTAATTTTATGTACTATATGTTATAGGCTCGGCCCCGCTGTTGTATTGCTGTCGTATCCCGTATTGCCCATCGCCCATTGACCATCACTCACATCACCCCATCCTAGGCACACACCGTTTGAGACTCATGCTTTTATAGGCTAACGTATGGTCTGTCACGTATTATGCTATCTATGCGGACTATGACATACTTAGGAACGCTGGGCGTCGTGTGCCTCAATAGTGAAAGATCAGTACTGACGGTGGCTTGTCATTTCTCGATGTAGGATCCGCACTCGTGAGGGCGGATCATTCTCCCCGTCTGCTTAACCTTGTGCGACTCTGAGCGAAGACTGTTTCTTCATCTACGTCCCTTGCGCACCCACGTAGATGACTGACTCGAGGAATTCAAAGACCAGCAGACGATGGTGGCGCGGCGTCTGTCACATATAGATCAATCGGCTCAGTGCTGACTTCAACCTCAACCAGCATCATCGTTATTCTCTGTGTCGATACCGCACCCATTTCAGCATCCTGACACAGACACGAGTGACAAATGACAGCGAGTAGGCGATGCGAGTCGCTTAGACTCGCTGTGGCGGCCTACCATTGGACGCACTGCGCGATGAATGAACTGGCGCGGACCCGCGACTACTTGATGGTTTACCTCTGGTCGCCCAACAAATGGGGGCGTGATACCTGCATTCCTCGGGTCCCTCAGGCGAGTCCTCCGCGCCATGTCGTACTTGTGGCGTATGGCTCATCCCGAGTGGTTCTTAGAGTTGCGACGCTTCAGTGTGTCGAAATGATACATTCCTGCGTTCCCCGCACTCGACCGTGCAACGAGGCTACTTGAAGCTTCGCAAGGCTCCCCCTGAGGGTAGATGCAGCGAGCTTAGAAGATCATGAGATCCTCCCTGCCCACCCTCTGGGAACAAGCTCCCGACGCAACCGACATCAAGTGCATTACGAAGCGGCAGAATGCGTACTCGTTACTCGTCTAAGGCGGGAAACGCGCTCGCCGATTGGCCACTCCGGAAAGTGATCCTATCGACCCGCATTTCCGGCACTCGCGTCCCCTGCTCTGTGCGAGGGTGACAGGGCACGATAGGCTACGGCGTCATACCCGCGCTCCTGTCCGACGCATGCCAGACCGCCTCTGCCCGCCCCTCCGCAGAGTGGGCCGGAGCGCTAGGTCGAGGATGGGATATAACAGAGGCTCGTCTGGTTCTATGGTTCCTTGTGTTCTGGACACGCCCCGTGCCACTACCGCTACCGTACTGTTCTCCCGACAGCCCTCGACACAATGAGCCATCGCGGACAGTATGATGATGAGGCCGCCGTCGGTACTCCCGACAGCGCTACCCAAGCGGAGAAGCCCCGTACGCATTCGTGCCGCGTATAGCTCACCTACTTTACTTACTGACATGCTATCTCTTAAAGTGTACGAAGGAGGCGACGAGTACGACAACATCTTGCGCTTCGCCCGCGCAGAGGCCGCCAAGCTTGACCACGGTGACGAGGAAGACGGCCAGGAGGATGGCGCGTACTACCGCCCGTGGTTCTCCCCATGGAAGAAGCTCAAGGTCAAGACCCACCATGAACTCAAGGTGCCTGCCGATTGGCTGCGCACAGAAATCCGGACCGGATTGTCGTCTGGCGGCGAAATCGAGAGGCGCAGAGCCCTCGCGGGGTACAACGAGCTGGAGAGGCAAGCATCCTGTCTGGGCTGATGCAGTAACCTATTCACATCTGACCTGTCGCGTCCAGTCCCGATGAGAACCAAATCCTGAAGTTCATCTCGTACTTCCGCGGTCCCATCCTCTATGTTATGGAACTCGCCGTCTGTCTCTCAGCCGGTTTGCGCGATTGGATTGACTTTGGTGTCATTGTGAGTCCATCGAGCTTGGAGGGCGTGGCCCGTAGACCAACCCCTCGGTAGATTGGCATCTTGTTCATGAATGCTCTGGTCGGTTGGTATCAAGAGAAGTGAGTTTGTCAGCAACTGCACTATACTGCCGTCTCTAACGCGTAGCATCACAGGCAAGCTGGTGACATCGTGGCTCAGCTCAAAGCTGGCATTGCTATGAAGGCTACTGTCGTCCGTGATGGTCGGGAGCAAGATGTTGAGGCTCGTGACCTGGTGCCCGGTGATATTGTACGTATTGTTCATCGTCCAGCAGAAAGTCCGCTCACCTTGGTATTCAGCTCGTCCTGGAGGAGGGCAACACTATCCCTGCCGACGCGAGGGTAATTCGGTTTCTTTCACATGTAGTTAGGGATGTTGCGCTCAACGCACCACTACAGGTCATTGCGGATTATGCGGACAAGAATGGGACCCAGGCAAAAGCTCTTCTCGAGAAGCGTGGTCGTGGCATGTCAAACTCCAGCACCTCTTCCGGCATAGAGAAGGGCCCCTCGGTTTGCTCGGTCGATCAGTCTGCCATCACTGGAGAGTCACTCGCGTCAGACAAGTTCGTCGGCGACGTCGCTTACTACACTTGCGGTGTCAAGCGCGGCAAAGTGTACGCGATAGTCACTGCTAGCGCCCCGTACAGTTTCGTCGGCAAGACTGCCCGCCTGGTTCTCTGTACGTCTCTCGTGAATATCGTGGTACCGGCACACCACTGACGCTGCTTATAGCTGCCAATGACATCGGTCACTTCCAGATCGTCCTGGGTGGCATCGGCACAGCTCTGCTCGGCCTCGTCATTGCATTCATCTTCATTGTCTGGATTGGCGCATTCTTCAGGCATGTCGGCATCGCGACCCCTAAGGACAACAACTTGCTCGTATACGCTCTGATCTTCCTGGTGAGTTTTATTCTGTCCGAGTCGCAAGCTGTTCTTCTGACGGCTAGTAGATCATTGGTGTCCCTGTCGGCCTGCCCTGTGTTACTACCACGACGATGGCCGTCGGTGCTGCGTACCTAGCAAAGCGCAAGGCAATCGTGCAGAAGCTCACTGCCATCGAATCTCTTGCCGGAGTCGACATGCTCTGCTCAGACAAGACCGGTACGCTTACGGCTAACAAACTATCGCTGAACGAGCCTTTCGTCGCTCCTGACGTGGACCCCAACTGGTTCATGGCCGTCGCGGTTCTCGCTTCCTCGCACAACATCAAGTCGCTCGACCCTATCGACAAAGTCACTATTGTCGGCTTGAAGGACTACCCCGGTGCACAGGAAATTCTCCGCCAGGGATGGCACACGCACAAGTTCACGCCGTTCGACCCCGTCTCCAAGCGCATCACGGCTGAGGTCGAGAGGGACGGCAGGAAGTACACATGCGCTAAAGGTGCTCCCAACGCGTAAGCAGGGTTTCTCCACCTAGCTGAACAGTGACTTACAATTGCGCTCAACCAGTATCCTGCGCCTGCACAACTTCGATCAGGAGACGGTCGCTGCCTACCGTGCCCAGGCTGCGGAGTTCGCTCAGCGTGGTTTCCGTTCGCTCGGTGTTGCTTGCAAGGAGGAAGGCGAACCGTGGCAGTTGCTTGGTATGCTCTGCATGTTCGATCCGCCGCGTGGGGATACGGCCGCTGTGCGTCTTTCCCGTCTCGCCCATGACATCCGACTGACTGGATCATGCACAGACTATCCACGAAGCCATGGACCTCGGTATCAGCGTGAAGATGTTGACTGGTGATGCTGTCGCGATCGCCGTCGAGACCTGCAAGCAGCTCGGCCTTGGCACACATGTCTACGACTCGGAGCGTCTCATTACCGGTGGCATGCCTGGCTCGGAGGTCCGCGACTTCATTGAGGGTGCGGACGGTTTCGCAGAGGTCTTCCCGGAGCACAAGTACCAAGTCGTCGCGATGCTGCAAGAGCGTGGTCACTTGACGGCTATGACTGGTGATGGTGTTAACGACGCGCCGTCGCTCAAGAAGGCGGACTGTGGAATCGCTGTCGAGGGTGCTTCCGACGCTGCGCGGACGGCTGCGGACGTCGTCTTCCTCGATGAAGGTCTCAGCACCATCATTACTGCTATCAAGGTCGCCCGCCAGATCTTCCACCGCATGAAGGCCTACATTGTCTATCGTATCGCGCTGTGTATCCATCTCGAGGTTTACCTGGTATGCACATTGATCGTTCACTATGTTGTAATCAGGATATTGACGCATTCATACAGTGCACGTCCATGCTTATCCTGAACGAGACCATCCGTGTCGACCTGATCGTCTTCCTCGCCATCTTCGCCGAGTAAGTCTAACCAAGATCACCGCCGTCTCTGTCCGCTGATTTTTCCCCTAGTGTTGCCACCATCGCCATCGCCTATGACAACGCCCCGTATGAACGGAAACCAGTAGATTGGCAGTTGCCCAAGGTGTGGATTATCTCGACCGTCATGGGTCTCCTCCTCGCCGCCGGCACCTGGATCATCCGTGGCACGCTCTTCCTCCACGACGGCGGTATCATCCAGAACTTCGGAAGGTTTGTGCTGCTACCTCCCAAATATGTTCAGTGTTTCTAATCCCGCATATCACCTAGTGTCCAGGAGATCCTGTTCCTCGAGGTCGCACTGACGGAGTCTTGGGTCATCCTGATCACCCGTATGGCTCAGGGCCCTGACTCGGGTCCGTTCGTCTGGCCGTCTTGGCAGCTCGTTGGCGCCATCTTTGGTGTTGACGCCCTTGCCACCATCTTCGCTCTCTTCGGTTGGTTGTCCGGCCCCGCTGTTCACGGAGGGTGAGTGACATCGTTTGCTCGGGTCCCGGGCCGTCCAGCCTAACTGCGTCATGTAGCTGGCTCGATATCGTCACCGTCGTGAAGATCTGGTGCTACTCCTTCGGTGTCGTCGTCACAGTCGGAGTTGCCTGTGAGTTCTTCCCCCCGCCACCTGCTATAGACAGGCAGCTAACGCGAGTGACTGTACAGACTACCTCCTCAGCAAGATCCGCTGGCTTGACAACATTGGTCGCCGCAACCGTAGCCACAAGAACACGAAGCTCGAGAACCTGCTCACTGAGATGCAGCGCCTCACGCTTGTCCACGAGCGCGACTCCAACGGCGAGTCTCACTACCGTATCCAGAAGGATGACGGCAACAAGGAGGGCTCGGGCTCTGCGACTCCTGTCAAGACGGAGAAGCACTGAACACGGGCTACGTGCCCACGAACATAAGATTCCCGTTACGTACAACGCACGACTTCAGCGGCTTCGCTCCGCTTCAAGGACTTTACAATTCATGATAGAGCTACGTATGAGGAACAAATTTCTCGCTAATGTGTATCCATTCTGCTTAATCACCCAGTCACGAGCAGTCTTGTCATGTACCATCTACGCATCCTGTTGTCATGCGTGTACATAGTGTATTGAACACAGCACGAAACAAATCTAGAGTCAGTCACAGAAGCGGTGTGTGAGGGCTCCGAGTTGAGTCCTAAGCGATCATGATGGTCGAGTGGCATCATGCACCGGTGGGTCTGACGCCCATAATCACCGTACTTTACACCGAACCATCATCTACGACCTCGCGACCGGCGCAATATCAGGGATGTCGACAGGTGTCTTTATACCCAACGAGCGGGTTCTGTGCTACCATGGGCCCCTCATGTACGAGGCCAAGGTTCTCAAAATGGAGCACTGGGATGAGTCGAACACCAAGACCGGCGCAGTCGGGCCACACTACTTTGTGCACTACAAGGGTTGGAAGCAGACGTACGTCCCACCCATCACTTCCTAATTACCCCGCTCACACATCACTGTGCCCCCGTAGATGGGATGAATGGGTACAGCCGACACGATTGCTCAAGTTCAACGAGACGAACATCGCTTTGCAGAAGGCGCTCCTCGCACAGGCGACTGCGGCCTCGGGGAGCTCGTCCGCGTCGAGCGCGAAGGGCATCAACAAATCCACCTCTGCAAAGGATGCAGGGAGGTTTGGGCGCAAGGATGGGGGGACGAGGGGGACGAAACGCGGGCGGGAAGAGGTATGTGTTCGACCTGTGGCACCGTCTCTAGGGTGCGCTGCTTACGCCGCCTCTGCAGGATGAGTCAAGCAAGCGGCCGGAGATGCGAATCAATGTTCCTGAATCGCTGAAGTCGCTGCTGGTAGACGATTGGGAGGCTGTAACGAAGAACAACCAGGTCAGTCCTTCTTTCCGACTGTTGACACTCGCTGGCTGAACTGACCCTGTGTAGCTGGTGACTCTTCCGCGGACTCCCAACGTAATTGAGCTGTTGGAGGAGTTCAAGCAACACGTTCTTGCAACAAAGCCACCACAGTATGTGCTGTCGTGTTCTCATCTCGTCTCAACCCTTATCGAGTTGCAGTCTCAAAGATCCCCCTGTTCTCCTGCCAACAATCATAGCCGGTCTACAGACATACTTCGACAGAGCTCTTGGCGCAAATCTTCTGTACAGGTTCGAACGACCTCAGTATGCGGAGATACGAAAGAAGTACGTGACCGGTCCGACTGTAATCGTGGGGCAGGAGAAAGAGATGAGTGCGATATATGGAGCCGAGCATTTTCTACGAATGCTGGGTACGTTCATCGAATCCTGTTCGTATCCAACACCATACAACGGCTCATGCGCCGTATTCCGCAGTGAGCCTCCCGCAAATGGTCGCCAGTTCACATATGGACGCGGAGTCAGTCGCGCTCGTTCGAGACTACGCGAATGAACTGATGGTGTATGTTCTGACATGTACTCTTGCCATCCTCTGCATCCTGACCAGTTCTATCATATAGATACATGACGAAGGAGCAACATCGGATATTCATCCATGAGTACGAGTCTGCGAGCGTAGCGTACCAGAACGTATCACGGTCCTGAAGAGTTGTGACCATTTGTGACTCATTCTGCGTGACATGCGTGACGTTTCTCCGCATGACGTCACGCGATGGGCGAGGATGGCACTGGGTGAGCACACGTCCAAGTGCTATATAAACTGCCTAGACGTCCTCCGCTGCCAGTCTGTATCTCTTCCTCTCCCCCCATCAGTACCATGGCTTCTCTACTCTCTACTGCCACCCAGGCTGCTCACTCCGCTGCGGTCTCGCTCATGAGCGCGGCAGAGGTCAAACCAGGCGCTGTCATTCCCACCAAGGTGCCCGTCAAGGAGGAGGAAGCCACGCAGACGTTCACGTTCGAGGGTATAAAGGGGAAGAACATATTTGTACGCTACAATGCTTTGTGGAATGTATGCGATTATGTTCATGCAAACTGGGCAGGTTGGTATACCGGGAGCCTTCACTGGCACTTGCAGTGCGCAGATTCCGGGCTATATCAAGGCATATCCTCAATTCAAGGAGAAGGGCGTCGACAACATATACGTTGTTGCTGTGAACGACGTCTTTACCCTGAAGTAAGCTCGTCTGCGCAACTTCGTGAGTACGTGACTGACATGTTCAGAGCGTGGAAGGACCAGCTCGCTCCCGGAGGGACGCGTGAGTAGCCCCCTCAATACTAGACCGAAAGATAGTCTGAACAACACTCCAGCTATTCATTTCATTGCGGACGACAAGGGCTCATTCGCCGGCGCGCTTGGTATGCTCTTCGACGCTTCGGAACGTCTGGGTGGGCCACGATCGAAGGTAAGTTTCTCGCCCTTGTGCTCTGTACGGTGTATTTTCTCACGTGGGACACTAAACAGCGCTTTGTGCTCGTCACCGAGGGAGATAAAGTTACTCACGTTGCCGTGGAACCCGTCCCATCGCAGCTGACCATTTGCGCTGCGGAGAAGATCCTGCCCTTGCTCTAGACAACCTGCAATTGCAATGGCGTGCATATGAGTAGATCAACTGGAGTGTAACAACATCAATGTAACTTGAAGAATGCATGAACCGGAAGTTGCTGGGTCCCCTGGTATGAAGGCTCTTCCGGTGCGAAGATTGTCTCAGCGATTGTCACAAAACGACCCCCCCAGTCGGTAGCCGTCCACTTGGAGACTCAAATTCGCACGCGGTCCGCCATGAATAACTAGGTTCTTAAGGTGGCCCCCACGCACAGGACTGGACCACGGTCTTCGTGCATTCGAGGGGCGACTTGTCTCAGAATCATGAGAAAGAAGAATGGCCATTATTGTTGCTTCGTACGCACAATAACCTGCATCCTTATGATTTCTGGGTGAATATATTCATGTCGACATGGGTATTAGACGTTCAACTATGTTAAACACTTCGTTGGTTATTCGTTGGTATGATATGGAGCAGTGACCGACACAGGTACTAATAGCCAGTCATATGAGCGTTATTTCATTGTTTAGGTAAGTCATCCTGCTCACCCCAGGACTCAATATAGTATTCCGTTGGGTTTGAGGCTGACTCTTCCGGTGAAAATTGTCCAGAGGCCCATCCTCTATGAACCAGTAGTGCATTACATTACCGTCGAGTCGCTTGCCTATGGGACTCGGAGGAGAATGGTGCCGGAGTCAGCGCTTGCTCAGGGAGGATTCCCACGCCACCTGACCCGGTGCTCCGCCATTTTTTTTTTTTGTATTCCACATGTTTAGGGCCCGTATCTACGATACATGCAGGCACCATAACTACCGGCGGAAATCAGTCGTAGGACCCTAGTACGCCTTGCAGCTACCTGCTCAAGCGGAACCCGTGTTACCCTCTTGCAACCCTGGGGTGAATCGTAAGGCACTCAAACACAAAAGTAGGTAAGGAACTCTGCGACCATAAGCTAAGGGAAAGTCCAATCCCAAGGTGAGCCACCAAACACATCGAGGCGCAGCAGGTGCAACTCCCCCCAGGACCGGCCTCGCCCGTCGCGGCCACAGCGACCTGTCGTCCTTGTCTTCTACCGGAGGCCCCCCTCGGGGATGTTGGGGTGAGGGGCTTATACCGTGTCGGAGCAGTGAGCGTGAGGGGAAAGTGGGTACATAACTTCGCATATCTCTCCGTCGTATCCATCGGGCCACTTCTGGCACTTATCTTCATCATCTGTTGTTTCTCCTGACCGGGGTGGTAAGCGGGGGGCAAGCCTATGGGCGGCGCCGAAGCGCCTCCCGACTGGGTGCGATTGTCGGTGTCGCTCGCGTTAGGTTCCCTGCTACCAATCTTCGGACCCGTGGCGGCCAGAGCTCCTCCCTTGCCAGGTGAGTATTAGCACAGCCTAAGCCTCTCCTCCAATGCAACGTCTCCTCTTCATCTCTCCTGGGTTTTCTTCTCGGCAGACCCCGTGCCTCGGAATACGATTTATCCCAGGGGCCAAAGGCGCCCCGGAGCTTAGGGTCCCGCAGTAAAGCATCCCGGACTCAACGGAGTCTCCCGGGAGAGTGGGCGGGGGCTAGGGCACGTTACCGAGGGAAGGGGGGGATATGCTCGACGCGCTGTCGGGACTCAGTGGAGTCTCCCCGACAACTGAACCGGGGCTAGGGCACATAGGGGATACGGGAGGACATCATCCTCCCCAGCTAGGGGCGGGAAAGTAGGGACGGACGGAAGGACGACACCAACCCCGTACGGAGCCCAGGCAGCCGCCCCACCCAACGATTTATCCCAGCGTTTCACTTGACCACGCGGAGCTTACGGTCGGTACTGTCGAACAACCCCTTCATAGGGCTGCAAAGGGAAGTGGAGAGAGGAATGGGAGGCGAGGCCGGGAGCCTCAAGTGGGACGTCGGAGTCGACGACGTGC
>MPVS01000349.1:0-22191 GCA_001931775.1 Fomitopsis pinicola
CCCGCCGCAACGCCACAAGCGCGTCGCCGGGCCGGCGACGCGCCGCTTCCGCACAGGCCCAGGCGCCTAGTCAGTACTTGTACTCGTCTCCCACAGCCACCTCTGAGTCGACGGGCACATCCCATACCACGCCGATACGCACCGCCCGGCGCCCGGCGCCTCTACAAGTTACATATATTGGTCAAGTGGTAGGTCCGTACCACTTAAACATTCCCCCAACTGCGCGGCATTACTCTGCCCTCACATGGCGCGTCACCTCCCTCGCACTGCATCGCCCGCAATGGCGGTGGTCGACACAAGTCCTTTTGGAGAATATTCAGGCAGCGAGGCGGGGTCGCCTGCCTTTTGCAGCGAATGGCTCGCTCCGCGACACCGTGGGCATTGACGTGAGTCACCCCCGGCCCACATCCGCGTCCGTTCTGACACGTTTTACGACGAGCTAGCTCCCCTCCACCGACCACATCTAGCACGTCTGCGTAACCGGCATCGCCCCCCTGCCTTTTCCGTGTGTGCTACCGTATGTGTTTGTACGCTGCACCGCCCTCCGCCGACGTGTGCACACGCTGCCCCGACAATCTCCTTCCATTTCGAGGACGCGTCCCTCTCCGCTCCTGCCCGTCTTGCCTCTCCGGGTGACGTCTCGGTCCCGTCGCTGCTGTGGCGCAGCATGTCTGGGGAATATAAAGAATGGTTGCGCATCCTGTGCTCGCACAGACTTCGCATTCGCCCACCATGCCGACCGCACTCCAGCTGCAAACTATCCACAACATCATCGACGCCGTCGAGAGGGAGGAATACACAGGTGGAACCTTTCAGTCGAACGAGCGCAAGCACCAGCGCGCCCAGTACCTGACGAGCGAGGCACACAACATACTGGTTACACTGCGCGACGAGATGAACTCAGTCGATCGGGGCGCGTACAACGACCTATACACTCGGTAAGCTGACGACGCTACTGTCTAGCTCACATTTACTAACCAGTAATGATTTAGTCTCGATTATGCGGAGCGGTTCAGTGACGCTGCTCGCCATTTGCAAGTTGCAGAGGAGTTCTGGGAGTTCGCCTTGGTACGCTACATATCCTACACGCATTGACTTGCCCCTGACGACACTCATTCTTTGCGCAGCGCGTTTTCCAAGACGTGTCCTACCGATTCATAACTGGCAGCACCCGCCCCATGACTCGGACACCCCCTCAGCCTCCTCGCCCAGTGCCAGCGCCTCAGCCGTCACCAAAGACCTCGCCTGCGTCGTCTGTACGCACCCCGCCGCCGCCGTATGGTTGGGGATACAAGCTCCCTCAGGCCTATATTGTAGGATGGGCGCCGGGTTGGGTGCCTATCACGAAGTGGTACTACGGCTGAACGTCTGCCGACTCGCTGAGTGGGCATTGTCATGACCACAAGAGTCATTATCGCGCGTAACTGTAATCTGGACATCGCTGCAGTCACCTGCGCTATGAGCGTACCCATATACCCATATACCCCATACTGGGACGATTCCTACTAGCATTGTATATCACTCGCTTCCAGAGATACCCATCATTCTTGCATGTAGTCCTTCAAATGAACGTGTCTGTATTAGTACAGTGTTGTTATGACCACATCACATGCAAATCTAGGGCCTTAACATGCAATATATGACAAACAGCACAATCAACTACCGCGTCAACTCGTCGGTTGAATCTAAACTGAGATGTGTTTTCGCACTTTAGTAATAGCCGGCTTAACCATCGCGGTCACGCGACCGTGTAACGTGCATTGAGCGGCGTTTCTGCCGGCGCTTTGTCTTGCAAAATTCTCCAACTACAGAAAGCTCGCTTCTTTACACACGAATATGAAACTGCATCAGAACAGAGCCTTGGTATGCTCCCTTTCAAATCTAGAATCTCGTGGGTTGTTGGCACAATGAGTCAGCTGCATACCATGTAGACTTCGAAATCCGGCGCCCTTGGAAGGCAAACAATGCAGCCAGCAAGACTCATGGACTGCTCTCATCCAGCACGGAACATCACTCATTGAAACCGTTCAGCAGAATTGCAATGTTATAGCAAGCGGTCGAAGCGCGGCCCAGGGAGCATGGCACCTCGTGGCGACCGCCACACAATTGCGTAACTAAATGGAAACGCTCGGCGAGGCCGCCGGAGGATGTAAGACGACGTCTTCCCTTTCTCGCTCACCAGATACACCTCAGGTTGTAGCGCAATGCGAGTGCTCATTATCGGGTGAGTGCCGCTGCCCCTCGTATTGTCAAGCTTGCTGAGGTGTATGTTGACGACAGTGCCTCCGGATTTGTCGGCCTTCCGATCGCTCAAGCCCTCGTACGTGCTGGAAATATCGTCTATGGCGTTACACGCTCGGAGAGCAAGACGAGGATGCTCGCCGGAGAGGAGAGTGAGTCATCATCACCACACTCATGTATGCTGACCCTCAACGACGTTTCACCAAGTCATCCCCATCGTCGCCCAGACATCGGATCCATCTCCCTGGCTCCCCTTGGTTGCGACGCTCGACGTGGTCATCGAGGCAGTCGGCGGCTTCGACCTCGAGAAGCTGTCCCCACCCATCCTGAACGCAGTCTCCGACGCTGCTACGAGATACCGCCCCGCGCACGCCCCGAGGCTCACGTACATCTACACATCCGGCACACACTGCCACGGGCATAACCCGGAGCTCGTCAGCGACACGACGCCGATTACGCATCCCAGCGAGGTGAGCGCGTGGCGGCCCGCGTTCGAGCGGGCGGTTGCGAACCATCCGGTTCTGAACGGCATCGTGATCCGCCCCGCGATTCTCTACGGCCGCTCTGGGTCCCACGTCGCTCTCATGTTCCACGCCGCGCGCAAAGGCGAGAAGCTCAAGTGGTACGGCGCGCCCGGGGCAAGGTGGTCGCTCATCCACCCGGACGACCTCGGCGAGATGTACCGGCTCGCAGTAGAGAAGTCCGCGATTCTCGGAGGGCTCATCTTCGACGTCGCGAACGACTTCACGGAGAGCGTGGATGATCTGTTGCAGCGCGTCGTCGAGGTCTCGGGCGCGTCGGGGTACGAATATGTCGAGCCGCAGAATGGTGGGTGTGCCTTCTCTCCGTCTTCCAAATTACCGCGCTTATTTGATAACTGGATGAAGCCTTCGAGCGCGCGCTAGCTTCAACCATGCGCGTACGCCCTTACCTTGCTCGTAGCCTGCTTGGCTGGCAGCCTCGGAAAGCAGGTCTAGCAGATCACATGGGAATCTACTACAATTCGTGGAAAGCGTCGCTAGATGATCCGCTTGTGCAAGCGCGATTGTAATTGACGGTGTTGGGTCGCTCGCCGTGCTATCTAGTATCAGTCTTCCGGCGCGGCTTGCAATTGCGTGTCGAGGGCTGGACCTCTCAGTGATTTCACATATATGATAGTATATCGCGTATGTTTCCTCATAATGGCTTCTGCTGTTTGTGCCTACCGTAGCTGACCGAGACGCTTGGGACGAAGTCGTACACAGTCTGTACAGCCCGGACACTGCCGCGCTCTGGCGGGTACCAGATTGCAAGCTATAGCTTGTCCAGTGTCCCTACTTCTGCTGGTCTCCACGTCTTCAGCTATGTCGGGCGGTCTCTTTTACTTGCGTCCCTAACCACCAATCCCATAAGCCCGAGATCTCTGCCGCACCGGTGGCGTCAAGGTGGCGTCCTTCCTATTTATGACTCGGCGATGGGCTTGTGTGCGCGCAGCTATATACGGGGTGCTGTGGTGCAGCCCTCTCACCGCCCCGCGCCCTCCTACCATATCTGGCGTAGTCGGAGGTACAGGGCGCGGGAGCGCCCCCAGTACAAAAGGTCCAGCCCTTGGTATGTCAAACAACACACACCGCTGCCCTTGTCTAACCACCCTCCCGCGCAACCTCCTCATGCTCACCTCCCACCAAATACAAACGATCAACGGCATCGTCGACGGCGTCGAGAACGAGGACGAAGTCGAGCAGCTCGCGCTGAGCAAGCGCAAACGCCGGCGCGCGGAGAGCATCGCGGATGCCGCGCACACAGTGCTCAACATCCTACGGGACAACATGGCCGACGCTGACCGCGCAGCGTATGACTCGCTATATGCGGCGCTCAGCGCATCCGCGCAAGAACCCGGGGCGGCGCGGCACCTCGACGCTGCGAGGGCGATGTGGCGCTGGACACTGGTGCGTCTGCATATTACCGGACCCTTTCCTCTGCTGATGGTCAGTGCTGTAGGACCTGTTCAGTCGCCTTTCCGCCCACCCAGCCGGGTCCTGGCAGTGGACACCGCCGTCGTCGCCTACGCCACAACCGCGTCAGCAAACCACTGTCCCCTTCCCAAGTGCACTTCCCGGATGGAACCACTCGCCATGGCCTGCAAGGTACATACCTGTGTGGAACTGGATGCCTGTGCTGTCGTGGTGTCCTGTGAGTGCACTGTCCCCCTGAGTCTCCCCGCCGTCTTCGGTGTCCTGCGGTGATCTGACACGTGATCGTTTCGCGCAGGCTTGATATTTGACGCCAAAGATTCGCTTGACGCATGGACTCGTTTGCTTTTGCATTATTCTCCATGAACTACTATACAAACACGACAGCGATGTGACGCCCTGTACGAGATATGACCCGAGGATAACAGAATAAGTTACAGTGTACAATGTTCATCAATGCCCTGAGATGAATATCATAATCGTGGTGTTGAATGCGCGAACAAATGAGACGCCCTGAGATTCAGGAAGGAATACTGGCCAAGCGCAGTGGAGGTCAGCACAGAGAATTGATGTGAGCGAAAGACACGACGAACCTCCAGAAAGTTGTCCCCCCGATCATGAACAGCAAATGGTCTCAGACCGACGCGTTCTAGAGACTCCCACCAGGCACGGAAGCTCAAGTAACCCTCTGGAACAGTAACGCCGCTTTCGTCGAGGTTCAGGGCTAGGATGAGTTGCCCTACTGGTAGCACACAGGAGTCCACGTCTTCGGCTGACGACGATGGCATCGGGAGGGACGAAAGGGCGGAGACCATCTCATCAAAGGGCAAGTCAATCTGACGTAGTATCCGAATCAGATGCCTGACAGTACAGAGGACGAAACGGAATACTCATACCCGAAGGACGTCCGCAGATCTCGCGCGGCCATGCCGATGCAGCAGCAGCTCAAGTGTGTAGCCAAACTCAGGGTTCTGACACAGAGGATCCCCAGTACAGTCCCGTGTCCGCGGCACCAGCTTCGCCTGGTCAACAGGCATCGGGTAGGTCCCCTCGGGCGTAGGGGCGAGCCCGATCCATCCGCGGCCGCCCGTCTGCCCTCCCCCGCTTGCTGACATGTACATACGCCCGTGCCCGAACTTCTGCGGCCCCGGAGTGTAGGCCGTCGTGAGGCACGCGGGCGCGGCATGGAGAATGTTCGCGGTGAAGGCGTCGTCTCGAGGACCGACGGTGTACACACCGCATCGGCCGGACGAGGCGAGGTGCTCGAGACCGCACACCCAGGACGTACCCACGAGGGTGAGAGGGTACGGGCAGAGGAAGGAGGCGGGGAAGAGATGCTCTGTTATGGGAGTTAGCTTTGGACATCGCAGCTGCAGCGTGAGGATGGGCGTACGGAGAGTCGTCCTGTTCGGCACCGAGCTGTGATCACGAGGACACATTCAACGATATGTTTATACGGATTAGCGCTCAAACACACGCACCGAGTTTCGTCCAAGCCCGCTTGCGAAACAAATTCCTCGCGCATCGCTATGACCTTCCCGTACCGCTCCTCCTCCCTGTACAGCAGCTGCTCCACAGTCATCGCGCGGCCGCCGGTGCCAGGTGCATAAGAACCCAGAGACGCAGGGATAGAATCAGACGGCCACAGGAAGAATAGAATGAGGATAGCGAACGCAATTCCCGAGCACAGTAACCTAGGGAGGGTTGTGCACGGGGGCGCCATCGTAGGTCAACTTGTGCGAAGCAACAGCGAGGGGCAGCGAGTACGACGGAGGCAAGGGCACACCTACGCAGGGAGCCCGTTTTATGTATGCATTCCACGGCGCAGGAAGACGCTGCAGAGGCAGAGCGCAGTCAAGGAACTTGGCAGTCCATTGGCTCGCCGGGACCGGCTACGGGGAGCATGGGTGCCTGGAGGCCACAACGCCCGTCATCGCAGTCGAATCGTCGATGCAGGGATGGGTCTGCCAGGAATAACTCGATCATTGAATGACTATCAACGACATGCGGTTAGTATCGCCCGCGCTGCTGCCGGGCGGTGGCACTGACGCGGGGGCGTCAATGTCGAGAAGCTCTAAGCGTGAGGCAGTACTTGGGTTCTCATAAGCCTTGGACGCTGGTATGGCTGGGCGACGTACCGAGGCGAAGGCTGCCAAGTTGCTGAGCGGCCTCAAGGAGGCCCGCGAAGCAGCTCACAAGAGATTGTACCTGTGCACACCGCGAGATGACTCATCAGTATCAATGAGGAAGTCCAGTTATGATACCGTTCAACTTGACAACGTAGACAGATAAGACGTACTGTACACATCTGACGTCCAAGTTGAACATGCTGCTATCCCCATGCAGCTTGCGGGGAAGCCGGTGACATTGATCGATCATTCTGATCGGAGTCGCTCGCATCCGGGCCATATTCCTGTTTCTTGCCCCCGATTGCGCGCAAGGTCGTCGCACAGGACGCTGAGTATGCGAAAGGGATATTGTGTGGCTAATGTAGGATACATGGGTATGGTGTATGAAGGAGACGAAATATCACTCATGAGTCTGTGTCCGTCGCTCCTGGCAAAACGGCAGTGTGTGTAGTGCAGTCCAATACGATTCTATAGCCCACATGCGACCACAGAATGGGGATATGATAGTATACGCATAGGATAACTGACGCTCATGCAGCGTAACGATCCGACACCAGCGCATGGTCTCCACGGATGTTGAGCAGCGAGTACTACGCGCACAGCCGATCAGCGAACATCATCACAGCACGAGCATCCAGCGTACTCACCTCAACGAGATCGGGCCGCACACCGCGAACCAGGTTTACGTATACCAGGTTCGGCTCCGCAAAGAACGGGCGCAGGCCCACGGCCTCCAGGGACTCCCACCAGCTGTTGAAAGCAGCGAAGGTCTCGTGGCCCGAGCCCGAGCGGGCGTGTAGCTCGATTTGCAGCTGGCCTATCGGGAGCATCGGGAGCATGGGAAGAGGCGGCGGCGGTGCATGGGGGTTGTGCGGCGACGGGGGCGCAGCGTGCATCGACTGCGCGATGTAGTGGGCGACGAACGAAGCCAGCGCGTCAAACTCGGCGCCTTCGATGTCAACCTGCTCGGAGCCCTCAGTGACGTGATCCGGCGCGGAACAAACACTAGTGGCGTTGCGCACCTTCAGGACGTCGATGAACGAGTGCCCGTTCATCGCCATCAGCGTCTGCAGCGTGTAGAACGGCGGGTTCGCCCCCGGACCGTAGTTGTCCGCCGAGCCGAGCCCCCACGAGTGGAAGTGCGAGCGCGAGCGCAGGTCCGGGTCTTCAGTGATCTCGGGCCCGAAGTTGGGCACGCTGAAGTCGTAGCCCCAGACCTGGCACCGCGGGGCCGCGCGCAGAAGCGCGGCCTCGAAGGACGACTCGTTGTTGATGCCGAACGAGTAGACGACGCAGGAGTCATGCTGCGCGACGCGCTCGAGGCCGCAGACCCACTTGCCGCCGTCGCCCATGGCGCCTACGCGCTCGACGCGGTGCGGACACCGGAACGACGGGATGTAGAAGTCCCCTGCACCGCACGATTAACACTGCCGTCACCTTACGGCAAGATGTCACTTACAGAGCGTGTAAAAGTCATCCTGCGGTGGGAAGCTGAGTAGAAGACGGTGTCAGATAGAGTTGTCGCTGGGGCGCCACTGACGCGCCGTCACGGTAAAAGGCTGAACGCACGCTTGTACGCGATCCGGCGTCGGCCCCCACTTCCGTATCATCGCGTCCCGCTCCCGCAGTGTCTGCTGGTACCGCAGGTCTTCCTCCTGCATCCATGTCTTGAGCGTGTTGCGTCTGAAGTAGTGCTCGTCGGGCTGGCCCTGCGCGTAGACGAATATGAGGCCGACGAGGATGATGGCAAGGAGGGTTGTGTAGCGGGGGTGCCGCGTCGCGAAATGTCTGGCCGAGGTGGCTGGTGCCATGATGACGAGCAGGACAGGTGCGTCTGCAGCCGTGGGTCCGAGTCGAAGGAATGGAAGGGCCTGTTGAAGGCAGACTTGGGTGGTCAGTGGTGGTCGTGTGGATAGGGGAGGTGAGAGAAACGAGTGGGAGTCTTGTTTTGTGCTGGCGGCGGGGCTGAGGGAAATGCCAGTTCGCAGATCACCTCGGCAAATGTTGCTCCACTCCCCCAAATCGACCTTCCCCGCAGCTCCCGGCAGACCCTCGTTGCCTGCAGACTAGTACTTCATTCATCTATCTTCACACTGGCACATGCTTTAGCCTTTCAGGTCTTTCGTGCCCCTTGAGTACGTCATTCCGAAAGGCGAGAGACTACGATGTGGTCTACTGTATCAGTGTCACGTCCCTCAAGGCCTCATCGACATTCTCAATTGAGGGGGCTCCTCAACAGCTGCGATCCAGCGTCCACCGATCTCACTGTTATAAGTAGGCGTACTGGCCTTCAGCGCGTATCTCAACTTGAACCCTGAAACATCCTCGGGCCGCCGACGACCACCATCGGTCTCTTCTGCCATGACATCACGAAGTGGCCGATTATGCATATGTACCAGCTGGTTTCCCAGCGCGACCCCGAAATGGAGTCTGCGTCGCGCCATAACATATTGAGTGCAAGTCCGACGCGGTGCTGCGCCGGGGAAACCGTCTCTCATTACTTACTTTCCGCCGTCATGCTTCTCTGCGTCTCGCAGGCCGCGGAGGCTTTTCGTACATGTACGTTGCGGGGCGGTCAGCTGCGAAGTCTCCTCTCTGCGCACAGTGAGGTCTATGGATATCCTCATTACAGCTTGCGGAATGAAACTTGGCAATAAGGATGACTCGTGGGTTTGGTGCGTGCTGTGCAGATGAAATGCTTCACTCACATGTAGTGATATGACTGACTGAACTCATCTATACAGACACAGAGACTGGGATCCGGGACGTTGTCGTCCGTCTTACTCGAGGCCGACGTAGCCCGCGCCGTCAAGCTCCCGGACGGCGCAGCGACTCGGAGACGGACGCAGGGACTTTGTCTGTTGATCTCATGGGGCTACATGGGTCTAAGCTTCAAGAGTGGAAGGTAGTATTCGTACGTCAGCTTTTCAAAGTGTAGAAACCCTCATCTTCCCGCGTAACAGGAAATATACGCACCAGAATACGTGGAGGCCTGGGACATGCGACACGGCTCTTCAAACCCTCAAACCCTAGTTCAAAAAGGCTGTGTTAGCACGAAGGCAAGCAGTTCGTTGCACCTGGTTCATTTATCCTTTGAAATACATATGTTGCCCGGCGTGTCCCTGCCCATCTTGGACGGCTGGAGATCAACGGTTGTAGCATACGCAGTAAGGACCGCCGACCCGAAACACTGACACTCACATTGGCATCGTTTAATTTCCCTCTCGTCGAAAAGTGAGCAACCTCTGAATAGTTTAAGGAGGAGGAGGAAGACAAACGCTGTATGTAGTTTATATACACGCCGGCGGACCCGGCGAAGGGACGGCCCGCCAGGGCCGGTGTCGGTTGCGCTCGGGCGTCATAGGCGCGCGTGGACGAACATTTTCCCCCCTCCTCCTCCTCTTCCTGAGGTTCCTCCTCCGCACTTGTCAGGTCTTATCTCAGTATCCTACAACGCGAAAAATCGCCTTCGATATATCCTATGACTCTCGTTATACTACTGCACCTTGACTCAGGTACTCGCGGTATTCAGCGCGAAAACATAGAGCGGCCAATCGCCCCACGGAGAAGGCATCGTCTTGTGGCCCTTCTGCTCAAACCCGTAGGACTCATACACATGCGCCTGCGATACTTGTCAGAGGTGCGCACACAAATTTGATATGCTCTCACTCACATTCGAGTCCTGTGTCGTGCTACAAGCCAGTGTCTGGCCCTTCTCTTGCGCCTGGAGGATCGGGAGTCATTTGCCGGGGCATAATCGAGGGAGGAGTGCGCACGACGTCTACCTTCTGCTTCACGATCTCGATGAGCTGTCTTCCTATTCCTTGTCTTTGCTTATCGGGACGTACGAACAGATTATGGAGCCACCAGGCGTCGGTCTTTCCCTGCGAGCTGGCTTTAGCGACGCGCTCATGTACCGTCGTCGATGCCGTCTCACCTTCGCGCTTCCCATGCACTCGTTCACGAACGTGGGGAACTCCTTGATATACTGCGGTACACGGCCAGGTGAGGCGACGTCTCACGATGGGCAAGTGCACATACGACGTCCTTGTAGTACTGCTTCCCCGCCTCCGGGAGACGGCTCATGAAGTCGTTCAGGCCCAACTCACGTTGATCTGGGCTGCAAGGCCTCGTCAGATGCTTCAAAGTGTCCGGGAGAAGGAATACCTACGTATCGAAGAGGTCCCGGCCAGGGGGCATCCAGAGCGCGTACCCGACAAGCTCGCAGTTCTCGTCGAGCGCTGGGTAGAACTCGCCAGCAGCGTGCAGTGCGGCTTTGATCATCGACTTGACCATGGGGCCCAGTAGTGCCTTTTCGCCGCCGACGAGGCTTATGCACGCATTGTCTGTTATTCCTTGTTCGGTGATTCTCTCCACGTGCGATATGTGATTCACTGACCATCTTGCATGAGCGATGTGAATAGCTCGACTGCATCGTCAATCAGCTTGTCTGTAGAGTGTCCATTGCTACGTCAGTGTGGGATGCAGGGGTGCTGATCGACCGACCCGATGGTTCTGGTACCCGTTCAATCTTCAAGCTACTAGGCATTCTGCTACTGCAGCTTCGGTGAAACAGGACGCTCATCAGGTATCATTGATACCGTGCTCCTTTTGTATGCGTGCGCTCTCGATGGCTTCGGACTCCGAGCAGTCACATCTTCAAAGAAGCCCGTGGCCGGGAGGGTCGCGGTGCCACGGCCCACATGCATGCCATCAGAAGGCCCCATTACATGTGAACGGGCACCTTCTGGCCTTGCCCCATATGCATGGCTCTGATTGTCTAGCTCAGGAACACCATATAGTCTCTTGAATCAGCATGATTGGGTGTGCTGTTTCCGCACCTCCGTCGTCATCGATCCTACTGAATTTCTCCACGGATGCGATGTTCTCCAAGTCGGGGAGCGCAACTCAGGTCTGCTTGCTGGCTGTCTTTTTGGCGGCGTCGTTCTACTTCAATGTCACCCTCATCACTACGGCGAAGAGGATAAGGACTGCACGGGCGCACAAGCTTCGGGAACAGAGCCGATACAGTGTGTCTCGCGCTGATGAAGCAGCATACAGTGCGTAGACTAATAGGGATGTCTCGCCTCTCGCTTGACACGCTGTTCTCTAGGTTGGGTCGGCGATGACTTCCCAAAGAGGCTACCAGTCGATGCGGGCCCGGTGAAGACCGTCCTCGAAGACAGTGTTCGTTTCTCGTTGTACCTGCCCGAGGCGGCTGACGAGTGGCTGTGGACGGCACCGCTCGTGGGCGACAACCACGTCCGGCTCGGGCCTGAGAAGCGGATGTTTGCCGTGCCCATGTTCCACGAACTCCACTGCATCCGGAGCATGGCGTCTGCGATGGTCGAAGGCCTCGACAGTTTAGAGCCGAGCGGGCAGGGACATATACACCACTGTTTCAACTACCTGCGACAATGGACGTTGTGCGACGCGGATGTGACGCTCGAGCCGGGCGACTTCGAGGAGAGGGACTTTGAGCGGGAGCGGGAGAGCGGGACGAGGACGTGTTTGGATTGGGAGAAGGTGTACGATGTGGTGGAGAAGAACTGGGACGAGTGGGTGCAGTTTCGAGACGCGCATGGGCTGACGCCAGAAGAATGATGAGCGACACTCAGCTTCGGGCTTTTTAACAGAATGCAGTCTGCGTCTTCCCGTCTTTGACTTGAGTACAGATGGCTATGCACTACGGGATACATGCCCTGTATACTGCCAGAGGGAGTCTATGCTCGGCCAGTGCTCTGTTGATCGTTTGAGATGGGGACTTGGTTTCTTGAGGTATGTGGCCTAGCCTATGGTCTGCCGGTCGCCATTCACATCATCAGTGGTCCGTGTCCACGGCAAACTGTAGGATTGCTCGCCTTTAGCTGATAATGCGGCCGCGCTGTTACCACTGATGTGATGACAGGACTAACAAGACGTCAGCGTGTGGCTCACGTCCCTCATCCAGGCGATGTATTGCAGTGCGGGAACCATCCCTGTGTCCTGAAGGCGAGACCAGGAAGTTCGCACAGCTGCTCCTCCCCTATCTTTCACTCACTTGTCCTTCCGCTCAGCTACTCGTCATCGTCCCCCTCAGACTTACTGGGAGTGTCATCAGGATGGTATTCCCCTACCAGAACCTCGCTCGCCTTGAAGCAGTCAGCTCCGTCATCAACTCTGTGGAGCGGAAGCGCTTTTCACTCGCACAGCTCGTGTACGCGGAACCCAAGCGCCGACGTGCTGCTTACCTCATAGATGAGGCTAAAGTCGTTGTCGACATCCTGAAATTGGACATCGGTGCGGAGGGGCAAGTCGCTTGGTCGGCGTTGTTGAAGCGGTAGGTTCCATACCATCCTGTCCTTTATATCACCTTCTGAATCTTTGCAGCGTCGAAGGTTCAAAGGCCTTCGGAGCTGCAGGATATCTCGAGGCGGCAGAGGTTTTGTGGGAATTCACAGTGGTAAGCATACCTCCCTTTTCTTCGAGCGTTGGTTGGCCAACCTTCCAACCCGTAGAAGATTGCAACGCGCATTTTCGAGCGCTACAAGTGTAACATACGACCTGCAGCTCATGTGAATCGTCGTCCAGCCTTCTACAAATGGGCCGCCCCTCTCTGGAAATCTTCGCGTCCTCCATTAGTAGCACGGCGGCGGGCGCAAGGATATCCTACACAGGGGCGATGGCCAATGCCAATTCCAGTCCCTCGCCCACTTTGGTCCGACTCTGACCTCCCAACGCATTACCAGAATGTTCCCGGTGCTCCGACGCCAGCTTGGGTGCCGGTATGGATACCACAAATACGGCCAGCTTGGTCTTCGTCGCCGTGGCCTCAGCGCTGTGAGTGTTGTGCCTGCTCCTTGTGTCGCGGATCGTTTTCCTAATCCACTCAATTGGCGTACGGGAACAGGGTAGACATCATGTTTTCGATCTAACGTAGAGGGTATCACTTTCGATCGTTTCGCCACGATAGACCCTGTTTTCGGACAGTGTTGCCCCCGAATAGAGAATACAACAAAATGAGACCCAATGAATGATGAATCAAGCAAGGGCACATTTGGTGCGGGTACTGCCTGAGGCCTGAGGCCTGAGGTGCTGGTACGGATCAGTGAGTCTGCTTTATATCTGAAATGCGTGCAAGATTTTAATCACGCCGAGACGTACAGCAGTGTCCAGCGTTCAACCGTTGCTACGAGCGCAGTGCCCTGTATTCGTGGTACAATGTACACTGCGAGGACTCAGTGTCCAGCAATGATGTCGCGCGTCTGGCAAATACGGCGAGTAAACTCAAGCCGCAGCACCGCCATCGTGCCCATTGTCCAATCCGGCCGGGCAGGCTCCCACGAACCCAAGGATACAACTTGTTCCGGCGTCAAGGAAATCGGTATGTACGCGTACAATGTCCCATTCAATGCATATCTGACAAGCTACCGATCCCCGCTGTGCTACCTGGCTGGCGCCCGATTCATTCGAAGTCTAGACAACTTCATGCTCTGCCGCTGCATGGCTGTCCTGAACACAGCATCTTCTTGCTTACTCCTGTGTCTCTGTCTAACGCTTGTCTGCGAGGCTGTGGCGAGTGAGCCTGAAGGAGCACTATTCGATCCTCAGATCGTCAGGTGGTAGCGCATTGGCCAGTAGGACACACAGGTCGATTACCCCTCCGCAAGCTTTGGGATTCATCTCTCGGTGTGCCAAATGTGGCACTGATTCCCGGGAGTCATGTGTCCCGTGCATCCATTGGCACTTCACTCTTAACACAGCTGCTGTCGCTAACTTACTTACCCTGCGAACGTAGGAAGCTACGCTCGGGTGTGGTTATACAGATACCGATCTAGGCCAGCGGGTCTTGTGCGGGGACCCATCAGTGGTCTACAGAATCTTCCGAAAGATGAGTGGCTCGGATGGTCGGTGCTGTCGAGCTACACAGCCGCACTTCGACGACTATTTCGGACACAGCGCGCGGTCCTGTTGCCTTTCCTGGAGGCAGGGTATGGTGCCTCGCCCATAACATTTCCCCGATCTGTCGGTCTGAGCATATGGAACTGAAGTATAAGTGTCGTAAGGCGACTGGCCTCACTCCTAAATCCCACTACCCACTGATCACTTCTCGCAGGTGCAAACGTCACTACCTCTAGCTCGCAGCGACTCGTATACGACTATATCATAATCGATATGCACTCCACAGCTGTAGCCTCTCGCTTCGAGGAACTTTCTCGCATAATCAGCGGCGTCGAGAAACAGTACTGTCCACTCACTCATCACGCTTCCTCGAATCGCAAGCATCAGTATGCAGAGCATATCTGCAAGGAGGCCAAGAAAGTGCTAGATTTGCTCAAACACGACATACGTCCGGAGCAGAAAGCACGTCTGAGCGCACTGAAGAATCAGTAAGTACCACGACATGACGACCAAAGCTCCACGTTTGGCCTTACCTCGTTTACTTTCTGATAGTACCGATGCTACGAAAAATGAGGATGCGAATAAATATCTCAATGCTGCGGGAGACTTATGGCGGTTCACGATTGTAGGTGGTCTGTGTTGCACTTCCTGCTGTTTTGTAAGCTGATTCATAACCTTCCATCCACTTAGACCGTTGCGCGAAGTGCTTTCGTGCATCATAGTCTGAATCTCAACCCCATTCTGGACCCTCGCTCTGCCTCTGACCAGCGAACTGCTCAGCCTAGGGTTCCACGACTCAGACCCAGAGCGGAGCAGATGCCACAGCCGATCCGGTCGATGCCGACTCCTCACCCGTGTTGGTACCCCGTTCCTCCCCTCCAACCTCTGTTACATGTCAGCTACACTCCAACCTGGGTTCCAGCATGGCTACCGTCGCCTTCTCCGACGGGTTGGTACTCAGTACCTCTCCCGCCAACTTGTGAGCCTGTTTTCCTTAATACTCAAGTATTCATGACGCCCATGTTGACGTGCACGCGGACAGATCGCTAGTAGCGCTGACTCACTCAGAGTACGGGTTCTGCCTCAATAGAACTCGTACTAGTAGGTGGCAGGAATGTGTTCAATCGTAGCAACACGTCACATCTTATTATAGCGTCGCCACAACTTCTCCCTGCTTTGTCGTAACATCCCTATCGTTTATTCCATAGCTATTGCGTCAGCCTCATCGTCAAGGGTGTAACTAGCGAAGTCGCTACTGTCAACGGAAGTAAGTGTTCCTCCAAATGCGTCGATCGCCAAGGAAAAATGCAAGGAGCTTGAGGGTCTCGATTGAGAAAGGGTGGTGATGCTGCCGGGCACGGTGTTTTGGCTCGCCTCGCGCAGGTTGACGAAAAAGCGCGAAAGGATGATGGTCGAAAATCTGCAAATACTGAGTAAGCAGATTCTAGACTGCAATAGAAGACGCATAAACGAACGCCAGCCTGAGGTACTGGAACCCTTGAAATGACTGAACAAAGTAGATTCGTTCAGTATAGAAGGGCGGCGGTGAGCAAGGAATGCACTCACGTCCGCGGTGTAAATCACTACGTCGAGTATAGAAATGATGAGTAGTAGTCTGGAATTTGAGAAAGAATGTTAAATATGGGAAACATGAAGTATGAACATAACATACCCGAAGTATATCGTTCCTGTTACGATAATGTTTGCATCTTGGAGTGGGGTCATCACTATGATTATAATCATTGTCACTCACCATCCCGCAACACAAGGAAACTCATGGTGAGTCCTGCGTCCTCCCGATAACTTAGGCGTGTTGTTCGATAGGTGCGACGCCAAGTTACGATTATAACGAGAGCGTCCGCCACACAGCTGCAGACTATCGATCCTATTAAGACTTCGCTCTGGTTGTCAGTATTCGGCATTAGGCCGTAGGTTAACGACATACATCTAGGACTCGCACTGAGCGTCGTACATCTTTCACGTTGAACGGAGCACGTACGAGCCATTCAATGAGGACGTGCTTTCTACGGCGCAGCCGAGGGGAGGTGGTAATGCCATCCCCGTCTTCGTCCCAGTGCCAAACTAATGCTCCGCTCAGCTACATATATCTCCGAGAAATGTTAGAAGGAAAGACTCACCAGATCATATGCTGTACGGATGAGGGATAGCAAGAAAACAATGCAAGACATTCGCCATTCACGATTATTGATCGCGTAGACACGTAAAGCAGTAATTACTAGTCAGTCAAAGGTCACAGTCAATCACAGCATGCCAAGGGAGTTAAGCTATGATGTTCGCACACGCGATAACGGAGTCAAACACGGCCAAGGCAACCTCAGACACGATGTTTCCGGGCAAGGCTCTGTAGAATGCGTCAAAGATCCATGATATGTGTAGCGTGCACCGGATTGGAACGTTATACCTCTGATGCGAGACACTGTAGTTAGTCGACGCAATGCAGTGTGCCTGCAAACTTACCTTGCAATCCAAGTTCACCAGTTGCTCGTAACATAACAATGCGAAGTTGAGAGCGGTTGCTCCGTGTAACAATATTGTCAGGGCAGGGACTATAGAGAGGCGGTAACGCCATATGTAGTTCGCCTCTTGACCAAATAATAGACTACGATCGAACAGGTAAACCGCTGTTCACCACGAGGATTCAATTGGCATCCAAAGTGAAAATAGGTCATACTCAGGCTCACCAAACGACGCAACTAGCACGTAGTTATTCGATACCCTGCAGGCGCTTTCAGTACCCTTGAACTGCCTGCAGGAAACAATAGAACAGAATGGGAATACCTACGCTTGCTGTAATGCCGACTGTAGGTCCTGGACACCAGTTACGCGCATGTTCGGACGGGGAAACGACAGTAGCTGGCACTCAAGGTGGGGAGGCCGAGCCTGAGGGTCGAGTTACTGGGTTTTAAGGCCGCTGCGCAGGCCGCTAGGCTTGTTTGTAGGGCCGTATGTCAGAGCGCTGGTTAGCTGCGCTGTCGCTAGTGGAGGATGCTGTGGTGCGAGTCAAGGACGTTTTGTTGCGACTGAACGCTAATGGCATGAACGCTTGCCTTCAAATGGGCATTGCGTCGTGCTTGTTCGGGTGCATGCTTGGCACAGGCACCGCCGTGAACGCTAGTGAAATACTGACGCTCCGCTCCAATTGCATTATCATCCGACGTGAGTATGACAGTTGGCGTGCACTGCGAAGTCTGATGCAATACTTATGTGAGATACATATGATGAGAACTTAGGGAGACTTGCGACTCACCGATCAGTTGCGAGGATGAGCCATTCCCCCAGGCAACGGATCGTAGCCTGTGATATACTTATCAGTAAAAAGAACAGAGTATGCACGGAAGCTCTGTTTTGCACGTACTCTATGGTCATGGTCAGCAATAGGGCGGAGAAGGTTTGACCCACCATATACGGCGAAACTTCCGCCGCAGAAGCGCAGAAGTCACGCCCGCATGGAGCTGGCGCGGGTCCGAAGCATGGTGAGCAGCATATGGGGAGGGGCATTCTGAGCATATCTGTTCCAGTAAAACGCTCGCGCGCCGTTCTATTCATCACTTCTGGAAGGCGAAATGACTCTTCTTTAGCGACGCCGCATGCCCCAAAGCTACCGGGTTGTGAGGTCCGTCCGAAACAGATGGTATGTCATGAGATTCTGATCTGAGCCGATGCGCATCGGAGGTGATATAGTCAGTCACTATGGAATGAGGCATTTATGAGTAATTGGTCAATATGAGAGAGGTGAAGCGTACTTAGACATTCCGCTGGAAGTCTGCTTCGATAGAGATGTGTTTGATGCTGTCGAGAGAAAGGCTGCATACGCAGACATGTCGTATTTGTGGAGTGGGACTCGACATCGTGCGATTGAGTTAGTGTTTACACGTATGAAAATTCAATCAGATTGGCCTGGACGCCTTGCAGTACGCCGCAAGAATTATCCTCCGGTAACATGCCATTAGGATCTGGGAGACTAGAGAAGCTTGTCTTGCTACTTGCACATTTCAAACGCCGTTGAATGTGTCTTAGGCCTGCGTGACGCATGACATGAGAGCATGAACCAACGACTACGACACAATACATCAAATGCACTCACTAGCACCTCGTTTGTCTGCACCTCTCTGTCACAAAAATGAAATGATAGTCCCGCCGTGCGTAAGCCCTTCACCACCGCCTCGCTCAATTTCAATTCCAGTCTACCCATTGAAACGGGGACTCGGATAGCAGCGCCCACCATGACCACCCTACTACCATACCTGGCCATATGTTTCCACCGCATATACCGCGTGTGCCAATGGCCCATGGTTCATGAGACTCGTTAACCCCTCTCGAGCCCGTCTCATATTGCTCGCACTCGGACCTTGATGCATATTACCAGCAGAGGAGGAGGAGGAGGAGGAGGAGGAGGAGGGTCAACTTGGCCCCAATCACCGCACCGTTGAGGAATAACTTAGCTGAGGACTGCTGAGGATGGATTTGTCCGAGTCGAACGGGTGCGAGATACCCGGAGATGACGTAAGCGAGCAATACAGCTAACTAACCCCGCTGCAGCGGCGCTGCTGTAGTACTGTTGCTTCCGCTCATCGACGTTTGTCTTTCTCCCGTCTACCGTTACTCCACTAGTACTATCGGGCAACACCTCGAGAGTGCACCCCTCAGGATCTCACAGAACTCGAGTCTCTTCAGCTTACACAGTAGACATCCGAGCCGTCAGAAACTTCAGGCCGCATCAGGCAACTTAGTATCAGCTCGCGGATATGGGCTTGCTTGAGCTCGATGATGATTCCCTAGGCATCATTGTCTCCTTTCTTTCACAGCTGGACGCACTGCGGCTATCCCTGTCTTTCCGGCGGATTCATCCTTTCGCGAAGAAACAGGCGCTATCGCGCATTGTCATCAAGAGCCCTGGCCAATTGAATCGGGTTTGTCGCTACCTCCTTCTGGACGTTCCAGGTCGTCTGCTCTTCGTACGGTCCCTCACGGTGCACAGGAGCGCATTTGGCCAGTTCTGGCTCAGGAAAAGAGACAATTTTGATGCCGATCCGAGTCTCCTCACGGAAGTGCTCAGGCAGGGAGATCAACTCAGGAGCTTGAGGCTCGAATTGTTCAGCACGGTGCACGCTGCAGAGCCACGGGTTGCATCCGCGATATGCGCTCTCCGACCACATCAGCATCTAGACTTATACTTGGATGATATCTCCAACGACACAATCGACATGTTGACCCAGACAACTTTTATTCCTCGGCAGCTCTGCTTATTCAACTGCAACCCCGCAGACGTCCCCGAGATGTCTGCCCTTCTACGTGCGCCACTCCTACGCCAAGTTCGATGTCTCCATATCCACGGGTTGCGGATAACAGATGACGACTCTGCGAGCCATCGCGGATGTGCCCCAGTCCAGTGCACGAGCGTGGAGGAGCTCTGGGTGGGGCGCTGTTATGTGTCCATGGCAACACTTACTACAAGCTTCCCCAACGTGAAGTCGCTACTCCTTCGCACAAGGCGTCCCGCTCAGGCTCTCGAGAGCGCTGGGCCGGATTTCTTCTACGACGTTCCCTGTTCCCCTCCTTCCGGCGATCTCGATCTCTCTGAATGGCGAGAAGAAAATTACAACCATGGCTTGAAGGGGTCCGAAACGGCGTGCTGGGAACAGCTGGACACCCTGCGTTGTGATCGAGGTGGTAGTGTTGGCGACCTCATACGATGGAATGCCACAACGAAGGTGCGCTGGCTGATCCTCGAGCCGGGGCCAAATCCGTTTGCGTGGAGGACCCTCTCTGCCGTGCGCCGTATGCAGCCCGTCGTGCTCTCACTCGAGTGTCTCTCACCACCGTTCTCCCGCCTGTTCTGGACGCACCTCGCGAAGGCGGCTCCGCGCATACGCTACCTCGATATTACACTTGAGGTGCAAGACACCGCTGCGCAACCGTTATCGACATGGGCCGTGCGTAGTATGCAATCTCTCTCACTCTTCTTTAGCTAATGGAAGGCGACTCTGCTAGCATAGCGCGGTCGGGGCCCTATCTCAACTTCCCCTCGTCGCTCTACGCATCTGCCGCGTCGGCGAGACCGTCATGCACAATCTCGACGAGAAACGTGCGCCGCGCCGCCCGTTGTGGCAAATTTCTGCCCACACCTGCGCATCGTATGTGGTCGATCAAATACCCACACTGCGTGTGCTCTCCATCGGGGAGGGTGTGCGCCTATTTGGCCCTGGGCCCCTATCTCGGTACCGCTTTTGCGGTGCAGCGCTGTGGTGGCGCATCGTGCTCAACGACGAAGCCCACGGATCGGAAGAAGTTGCTTATGCGGCTGGTGAGAGTGAAAGTAATGAAGGCGGGAAAGTGGGCGATGGAGGCGTGGACGACGCCGAAAAGGTGGAGGATCCTGGTTGTTGCGACGGCGAGGGCAAACACGCAGATCTAGATGCGTCGGGTTCAAATACGGGGTACGGTGTTCAAGAATACCGGACGTCCGACGAAAGCAAATTGAATGATTCATTCAATCGAATGATAGGGTCAAACGCATCCCGGCGGATGATCCCAATTACACGAGACTTTGGGGAGTACATTCGCGGATATATGGAGTCGCCCAGATTTACAGACTCATCCCCCTTCGATGGTGAGTATCATAGGCGAGTGGCGCTGGTGCTTGCTGAGACGATGCTTCCAGATGAGTTGCTGAAGCAACTTGAGCGAGTTGTAGTGCCTAGAGAGACCGCAACTGCCAGTGAACCGTAATCTCGACAACCACATGACAGTTCATGACTTCTCCATAGGGCCTCCTAGATCTACAATACAACTTGTAGCTTGCACGATGCCCATTCAATCACCATTACCTCTCTGCCCTTAAGCATCCTACTCGTCTCCTGGTCCAAGTACCGACAGCGGCGGGACAACCTCCACCCAATACCTGGTTGCTGCCTCAGCATACATCCACTCTGTCGCAATCAGTGCGGGCTCACCCGTCAGGATCCAAAATGAATGCAATGTCCTTCATCTTCCCGTCCGTCAATTTCTTCTTGAACGGAACACCGAGCTTCTCGAAGCGCTCGCACGCGGCAGCGACGTTGGGTACGGTGATTGCGATGTGTCCGAAGCCTTTGCCAGGCTCGCTGTTGCCCGAGGCATACCCGGAGAAGCTAGTATCTGACTCGGTTCCGTGGTTGTGCGTGAGTTCGAGAACGCCTGCGGGCTCAAAGGTGAGTGGGAAGGAGGATGAGGACAGAACGAGAAGACAGACCTTCGCGATTAAAACGCGAATCCTTGAGTTCCTTCGCAGATAGGGTCCCACCAGAATGATCATACGCGAGGAAGTATAGGGTGAATGACTCAAAAGAATACTCTGATTATCGACGATGTGGTGAGCACCTCCGACTCGACGCGATGAATGACTTACGGGAGAGAAGAGTCATGCCCAACACCTAGTAGATTGCAAAGTATCAACGTACATATCACACGCGAATGGCGCACATCCACACGCGAACGCACCTCGGTGTAGAACCTGATTGACTTCTCAGGGTCCTTGACTCGGACCATGGAATGGTTAAGCTACAACGCACGTAGTCACATCAGAGGTTGCAACGGCGTTGGGCAGCGAGCAACGTACCTGGAATCCAGCGGTTTCTGCGTTCGGCATGCTGGTAGTGCCTGAGAGGTAGAAGAGTGGAGAAGGGAGCAAGAATGCCTCGATATCCCATGGCTGGCTTAAATCGAGGGATCCTCGCGGCGGAACGTATAACCTCGAGTTAATAGTCGATGATGTAATGCCACCGCGTCGATTTTGACTAGATCTTGCCTGATCGGGAGTTACATAATAACGTCGATCCGACTTTAGTTTCCGTGATTCGCCGACGTGAGCACTTCCATGACTTACAAAAGGGCTACTTGGTACTTGCTGTGATCAGTATTCTCCGTCGATTCAAGTTGGCAACATACGCTGGTCCATGTACATGGTCACATGGTCATAGTCATGGACT